>JBBMKA010094122.1:0-12824 GCA_037833695.1 Sechiopsis laciniata
GAACAATCAAGATTGATCACAAAGAAGGTGGATGAAGCAATGGAACGTGGGATGGTAGAATTATTCAGAAAATTGGATGAGCGTGAAGAAAAGCAAGAATCAAGAAACAAAGGGAAAGAAATTAAGAAAGATCAAGAAAATCAACAATACGACAAAGAAAATATAAAGGTGTAAAAATCCTTGATTATGGATGATTTCGAGAGAGAGGAAGAGGAAAAAAGGCCAAGGCATGATGGGGTTGAATATGAAGATAACAAGGCAATATTAGTAGCAAAATCCGAGAAAGAGAATGAGGTGAGAAAATCAAGCCAAGAAATCATCATGCGGGAAAAGAAAAATCAAGAAGAGCTGAAAATCATATTTGAACATTGTATTATGAGGGAAAAGAACAAATCTTTAGAGAAAAAAGAGATTTGATCAAGACGAGAAACATGGCCTACGGTGGAAAGTTGGCAATTAAAGATGTTCACAAAAAAGAAAAGCAAGAAACAACGATGGAGAACTTTGTCCAAGAAGATGAAATGCATCAAGAAAATGGAGAAACTAAAGTTTTGGGGTTATCGTGTAAGACCCAAATCAAGGAGAAAGAAGAAAATGCGAAAAAAGGTGGTTGAGAAAAGTCTGGGCATCACCAACTGTCGCCACCTCCAGTCACAAGAAATATTTTAATGTTTAATGTTTATTTTTATTATTCTTTCGTAATAAACACCTTGAGGACAAGGTATATTTTGGGGGCCGGGTAATCATAAGGCCCGTTTAGGAGAAGGATAAGGAATGGTCAATCCTATTAGGAGTAGGATAAGGAATGACCAATCCTATTAGGAGTTGGATAAGGAATGACCAATCCTATTAGGAGTAGGATAAGAATATTAGACTATAAATAAGAGAGAATAGAGAGGTAAGAATAGATTGAGAAGTATTGAGATATTGAGTATCTAGGGCTTGAGAGTGATCTCAAGATTGGGAGGGTCCAAGTACCTTTAACACTTGGGTTAATTAGCATCTTTATTATCCTTTTTATTTAAATATATATTCAGTTCTTATCATCTGCTCTTTTCTTGTCAGTTCTCTTCTCAATGTTGGCAAAAGTTGTTAACCCTATTTAACCTCCCATGGGTATTCTCTAATAATGCAAAAAGGAATGTCCTTCAGCTGCTATTTGAGCCCTATTTTCGAAACAAGGCTCTCTTTTTGTGGATCAACTCTGTTAAAAGTCTCCTTTATGAAATTTGGTGGGAGAGAAATCAAAGAACTTTTCAGGATTCTAATTTGCCATGGCATTGCAGATGTGATTCTGCACTATTAAAAGTTTCCCTATGGGCTTCATTTTCAAAGGCTTTCTCCAGCTATTTCATTCAGCATATTTCTCAAAACTGGGAGACCTTCTTCTAAGCTTTCATTTTCTGTTTCTGCACCTCTGTTTTTTGCTTTAGGCTCCGTTTTTCCTTTGTTTTTTTCCTTTTTTGTTCACTTTGTATCCTGTACTCTCTTCCTCTTCATTTTTTTAATGAAGATTGGTGTTTTGTTTCAAAAAAAAAAAGATGTGATCTTGAGATTCTTGATCCTTATAACAAAGAAGAGCGCAGCTAAGGCCCAATGGACTTTCTTCTGGAAGACATCCTGAGTATTACCGCCAACTAAAAACTTTCCCTTCTTTGGTTGGGTCTCTTCCACAACTTACTATAAAAGTTGATAATTGATAGCGCGTATTCTGAAATAACGTAAGAAGCCAATGATTAATGATATTGAGCTTGATCTTATCTTTATGGCATGTAGAGACAATCTGCAACTGCTAAGACAACGCTATGATTATGCCACTTGGAAAGCTGATGGAACAAGATATATGATGCTAATAACCATGGATGGATGCTACTTGATCGACAGGGGTTTTAAATTTCGAAGAGTCCAAATGAGATTTCCTTACAGAAGTGCGAATGATGTATGTTAGCCTGGTCCTTTCCTTCACTGAAGATCTATCAACTTGTATAATTGGTATCTGAATTCAAACTGATATATATTATTAACTTTGCTTCAAGTGCCCCATTGAGAAGGTTCACCACTATACACTACTTGATGGAGAAATGGTAATTGATACTATGCCAAACTCGCAGAAGCAGGAGAGAAGATATCTTATCTATGATATGATGACAATTAATTATGTTTCAATTACGGAGGTATGATTTATAGATTTGTAAAGTGATGAAAGTGACTCTCATGGAGGAAACCTTATGCTCTTAGTATAGTTTAACCAAATAAATATTGCTTAAGTTCAGTTAGGCATTCTTAACCGCATGTGTTTTTTGGTTTTGGACTTGATCATGGCTGCTGAGTGCTTGATTTTCCAGTTCAATTCTAGCCAAGTAATCGATTTGGAGGCATTAGTTCATTTAGGTGCTCTCGCGGACAGGGACGACTTTTGGCTTGTGGTTTTTTTTAATAGTGAACCGAACATTCAACAAGTAAAGATGAAAGAACAAAATAAAAAGGGACATTAAAAAACAGCTCAATCAAATGGCTAGGTCGCTTATTAAAAAGGTCTCAAATTTAGTAAAAGTACTCCTAGAGGTTAGGATAATTACAAAAAAGTATAGTAACTGAGGTTCGAAGGGAAACATGAAATCTAACGAGGGCCTAAATATCACATGAAGATTTCTTTCCACCCCTATAAAGATTCTATTATTTCACTTGTCTTACAAAAGAGCGCATAACTCAACCTTCCACTCTCATAGAAATGGGGGATTAACAAAAAATTCTCTAATCATCTCCATGCTATTCCTCTCCTATGTCTCATGAACTGCATGCTTCACACTTCAAAAAACTAATGCCACACTTGAGTAACCAACTCACAACCCCAGAGAAGATGCAACACGTCGAATACACATAGAAGGTAACTTTTCTTATAACCCTATCTAAGGTGTTAATCTTGCCCAGAACTATGAAGAATCTACTAGATAAAAAACTTGACTCTTCAAAATTTTCACCTTCTACTCGAAGGCAAAAGTTGAATCCCTCGAAGAAGAATGAGGTTAACCAAATAATGAATAACAAGAAAAACGCTCAGCTGAGCTAGAAACCCAACAATAAATATCTCTATGCTTGAGAATGCAATGAGGCTCTCTTACTAGAACAATAAGAGCAACCACATCCAAGGCCTCTCTATTTGACTAAAAACGCCAAAGAGAAGCATGATGCCTAGAAAGAGCCCACACAATTGCCATCTAACGACATTTCACTAGCATAAATGATGATATCAACAAGGGAACATAGAGCGAAGACGACCTCTCAAAAGAAAATATCCCTCTTGTCCCCTCGAGTAAGAAACAAAACTCGAAAATGAAGATAATTCTTCTACAATGCTTTTCCAAGGATTCTTACATATGCCACGACCCACTCTTTAACCGGATCCATTCAAAAGAGATTGACCCATACTTACAATAACCTTGTGCCCAAGGGAGTTAGAGTCAAAGAAAAACACTATAACCATTAGGCTAACAAAGCTTGATTGCGATTTTTTCAATTGGTCACCCCTAAGCCTATTTGGCACATCTCCATGGAGTCATGCTCTCAATTAACTAAATGAGCTCCCTTCCCTTCATCGATCTCCTCTTAAAGGAAATCACGAATGAGCTTTTCTACCTATTCTAGATTTTAATCGCCACTTGCTCCCACAAAGAAGCCAGTGTCAATGAATTCCATAAAGGAAGCTCTACGTAAGATGAGGGGAACTACTTACTTTGCAACCCACCCAGTCTGCCCATTTCTTCAGCTTGTCCTCACAACTTAACCCAACAACAGGACACTTACCCCTATCAATCTTTAGATCATAAACATTTTTTAAAAAGCAAAGAAGATTACACAATTGGATAAAGCTTTCTCAGAACCCAAACAAAAGAAAAAGATATCATCCTCAAATTGAACGTGAGATTACAAGAGGTTCACTTACTAAACTAAGAGGGTTTTAAGCCTTTAAAACCCTATTGCATTATCAATGTTTGAAATCAATTAGGACACCACCAATGGTCACGAAGGTGAAAGAGCACTTGGGTGAAGAGGCTTTCGATGTAGATACATATTAGTAGTTCTTGAAAGAGGCACACAAGGATATGTAATAGTTTCTTAGTCCTTATGTTACTTAGGAAGTCACACCTTACTAATATAAAATGAAAGATGGAATTCTAATTCTTATTCAATAATGAACCCAACATTAGGTTAAATAGACTACAAGAGAGAATTTAATATTTAACCTAATCATAAAAGAAAAAGATAATATTAACTTAATCCTCAAAGGAAAAACACTTAAAAGATAAAATACTAATATAAACATAAATCTACACTCTCTCTCAAGCTGGGTTGTATATAGAGTACAAACCAAGCTTGAAGTTAAATTTATCAAAACTGGTCCTCAGTAATGCTTTAGTGAGAATGTCAGCAACTTGATGGTGCGATGGGACATAGTTTAGGTCAACTATGTTATTGTTGACCTTCTCAGATATGAACTGGTGATCTATCTCTATATGCTTCGTTCTATCATGTTGCACGTGATTCTTTGCTATGTTGATTGCTACTTGACTGTCACATACTCACAAAGCATTTTGAATGAACTTTGAGCATCTATCATATTAGTAGTTCTTGAAAGAGGCACACAAGGATATGTAATAGTTTCTTAGTCCTTATGTTACTTAGGAAGTCACACCTTACTAATATAAAATGAAAGATGGAATTCTAATTCTTATTCAATAATGAACCCAACATTAGGTTAAATAGACTACAAGAGAGAATTTAATATTTAACCTAATCATAAAAGAAAAAGATAATATTAACTTAATCCTCAAAGGAAAAACACTTAAAAGATAAAATACTAATATAAACATAAATCTACACTCTCTCTCAAGCTGGGTTGTATATAGAGTACAAACCAAGCTTGAAGTTAAATTTATCAAAACTGGTCCTCAGTAATGCTTTAGTGAGAATGTCAGCAACTTGATGGTGCGATGGGACATAGTTTAGGTCAACTATGTTATTGTTGACCTTCTCAGATATGAACTGGTGATCTATCTCTATATGCTTCGTTCTATCATGTTGCACGTGATTCTTTGCTATGTTGATTGCTACTTGACTGTCACATACTCACAAAGCATTTTGAATGAACTTTGAGCATCTATCATGAGTTCTTTTAAAAGCTTTTGAATCACATTCCTTCACGGACTCCCGAACTAGAGTTTCTATATTGGGTGGGTTCAAATTACCCGCTTAGATTTTTAAATATTTGTGTTGGATCGGAATTTGGGAGACTATTAACCCACATGGAGCTTTAATACCATATTGAAAGATGGAATTCTAATTCTTATTCAATAATAAACCCCACATTGGGTTAAATAGACTATATATTTAACTTAACTTGATCATAAAAGGAAAAATGATTAAAAGATAAAATATTAATATAAACATAAATCCACAGTATACATAGGATGAGATGATTGTATGAGTGGGAGACTAGACACCTATCGAATACAATATTATTATTATTATATCTCTTTGTAAGGAAAACCTTACATCATTATCCTATTAAGCACAACCTCTACAAGTAAGAAAAGAGAAGGTGAGTGGGGTCTCTTTACCTAGGTTCTCTCATTGCACAAATTTTTTGTCGACTAGACTTCACACAACTCCACATCCAAACTCTCCATTTGTAACCAAAGTCTTTCTTACCTAAAACTTTATCCAATAAATTATAGTCAACATGGTCGTAAATCGTCTCAAAGTCCATTTTGAAAATAACTTTCCCCTTCCTAGATCTATAATCTTCAACCACTTCATTGGCAATAAGGATTTGGTCTAAAATTTTTGTGTTGGCTGAGAAATCCCCTTGCTACTCCCCTTTTCAAAGGTTTCATTGAAAGAACTATCTAGGATCCCCCTTTCAAAGAACTCAGAGAAGACTTATTAGAGTTTAATTCTAAAATCCGTTGTTGTCTCCTGGGTCCGAGCCTTGGGAGGGATGCGGGTGCCTTTGGGTATACAATTGCAAAGCTCCAATTCTCGATCATCGTAAAAAAAAAATCACTTTCCAACAGTCTTGAAAGAAGGCCATAGTTAATCTATCTGGCCTTAGTGCTTTATTTAATTTCATTGCCCCAGTCTTCATTTTCAAAACGCTCTCGCCTTTCTCTAAAAAAACCCTAGCCTGCACATTTTCCCTTCTCTTTGAGATCGAATTTTCAAGTTTTCCGTCTTCTTCTTCCTCCACATATGGAATCGGACCCCACCAGCAAGCGAGACCTTTTTCCTCCTTCGACTTGCGGCTGCCTTTGCAGAGCCTTCTCCTTCGACGCCAACAAGCACAACAATGTCTCCTCTCTTTTTGACCCACGCCGGCCTGAGTGCCCAGCGTGTTCTCCCTCCTCCACCGAGAAAGTAGAGCAACTACTCTTTCTTTCGTCGACCAAAATGGCACCTGAGTTCGACTTGTTAATCGAATGATGAAGATGCTTGGGTGTCGTTTCTTCTTTTCCTTCCTTCTCTGTCGAACAGACTGGCCCATATTCGACCATTGACTAGACGATGCAGAGCTCCTCTGATCCACCTCCCTCCTCCTTCTTCATTTGATCAACCTGTCATTTATGTTGGACTTTGCCCTTCTTACTTGGAATGCTGGTGATGGGCCATCATCTTTCGTCTCTCCCCCTCTTTTTTGGTGAACAACAAAGAATCAGCAATGGACATACTTTCTTCTCCTCCCTTGAAGTATTGTTGTTTTTGGACGAAGTGACAACTTATCCAATCTCTTTGACCAAGAAGACGGAGTTTTGTTCGTGCTTGAAGAAGGGAGACCCTAAATATGGTATATGTTCCAAAGCTGGCGCAACATCGATCGGTTCTTGGCACAAACCTTTCGATTCTTGACCTGTGTGCGTGCTTTGTAGCCATACTTTTTTGTCTGATTATAATTGAGGATTAGCTTGTTTCTTCTACCTCCCTATCTCCCATGTAACTAGCCTTATTGGCTTTCTTTCCCCCCTTTGTGACCCTCTCATATTATCAATGAAATGGTTTTCGTTTCCTATTAAAATAGTTAATTTCTTTGAAGAAAGTTTCTAGCACAATCGGATTAGTGTTAGGAATTGGGCCTTGTAATTAGTTTGCTACATAAGCTACCATCAAGTTGAAAAAGCTTTTTCTTGCCCATAGTTGTAAAAATCATCTAATTCTTAATTTTGTTGTAGGTTCTTTTTCCTTCCCATATTTTGACCTGACTTGGAATATATCTATTAATTCGTGTATGCAACACAACTATTCACCTGTTGCTACCCATTCAAGATGCACCTGGTAACTTTTTAAGAAATGTTTGAGAGTATTTAAAGTTTTGGTTTGGCTCATTTTATAAATTTGAACCGGCTCACTTTTCTTTCCTAATTAGTAGTTGATTATTATTTTTAATAATAGTCTTTTTCTTCATTTGTAGCTCCTTTTGTATTTTCAGTTTTCCTCCATATTTGGTGTTGTACTTTTAGCATTGGTTTCTTTTCATTTAATCAATGGAAAGTTTTTTTTTTAATCTTGTAAAAAAGAAAGGTTTGACTGGTTGTCTCAGATTTTGAATTTGTTTTTTACAATGCATACTGTTCAATTAATTGAGCACGTATCCTTTCGTTGTCATTATTGTAGCATCCTTTCTATGAACGATGGAAGATGCTTGAGAAAGAAGTGATTGAACCTCGCAATTATGAGCGCTAGAATATTTTCCAAAGCAGGAACCCTCATTATGGATATGACCTAGAGCCATTCAGGGTACGTATCCATAGTTTTTATGGCCACTTGGTTGTTTAAGGTTTCCTGGAAATAAAATGTCTAAGAATAAGATTGCTGAGAAATAGAAAATTACTTTTTTGGTTGTGGCATGATAATGGATTTTTATATATTTTCTATTGAGATTTATCAGTTTTTATAATGCGACAATCAACATCTGTTTTATGAGATTAATTTTAAGAACTTTATATGATTAGGGTGTATTAATTAAGAAATAAATATAGTTTTTCTAAAAATTTATAATTAAAATAATATTGGTTATATTATTAATTCATTTTTATTTTGACAATATATAAGGGGAGACATTTGAACTTCTAACCTCTTGGATGATCTTATATAGTTTATGTGAGTTGAGCTACACTCGCGTTGACATTATAAATGAATGAATTGATAGGTTTAATTATTAATGTATTGCATCAACACTAATTGCATTGAAATATATTTATGTAGATTTGATGTACTTTTGTTTACGATTGGATTGATTCAACTAAATATGTAAATTTATTGGTTATATCTTAATTTAACTATATTAATTAATTGAATGATTTGTAATATAAAATACGTTCATAAAGAATAAAAAATGTATGAAAAGAGAGAGTGAGGACTAAAGAAAACCCACCATTTGGGAGGGGTGTCACTTCATGGGTATGGGGTTGCTCGAGAATAACTTATTCTCATGTCCAAGGTTTCAAACCTTGTTCCAAACAAGGAGATGCATATCCTTCTATTCCCACCCTCATTTGCATCTGCATTTCCCACTCCAAATGGTAGTTTGTTATGCCTTTTTTTCTGGATGCGGCTATTTGATTCAACATGAATTACTCATTAGGTGAGGAGGAAAGATTTTTGGTTGCTCTCTACCGTTACCAAAGTTTTGAACTGATGGTCTAATCTTTCAGGTAGTTGAATTTGTAGTCTGCGTTTTTTTCATTTTGAGGACTTTTACTATCTTTTATTCCAGCAAACTTGTTTTCTTCTTACGAAATGAAGTAATTTCATCAATAGCCCAAGGAACCGTTAAAATTATTGTATCATATATACGATCATAGTATAGTTTAATCACCCATAAGGAAATATGATACTAAACTTGTTTTCTCGAAGTTTAGAGAACCTATAATCTCTGGTGACATCTCTCTATTTAGTAGCATTGTTTTTTTTTAAAGATATTTAATAGCATTGTTTCTCTATGCAGCTATTCTTCCTTAATTCTGAATTTTACACTGTCTTCTGTTTGGGGCTTGGATTGGAGAAGTGTACTTTTTAGCAAAACAATCAATTTGAAATTTGCAAGTTGACTCAATTAAAATCCTAAACTAATTTATAACAATTAAAACCACACGTTAATTAGAGTTTAGTGTTTAGGGTAAGGTGGTTTGTCCCATAAGAATATCAAGGTGTTCATAAGCTGAACTGTACACTCATCATAGATATAAAAAAAGCTACTGGTGAGTTAATATAGATCCTATTTAGTGATTCATAACTCTACCTTTACTTGATTCTATGACCTCAAAAGTACCGAAATGTTAGCGAGAAAAATTATCACATATTTTTTGTAAGGGAAGAAAAGAAAATAAAAAATGACTTTTTTTTTTTTTAATATCTTTGAGTGTCTAGGTTACCTTACGCGCCTTAACTATTCTCACTAGAAAAACTGCATGAACCCAGAACATTTAACTGTAAAAAAATTTGTAGAAAATTAATTTTCAGGTTGGTGACTACAACGATGGTTCCCCAACACCCTCTTGACCACTTAAGACAACCCATGATCACTAGGACAATCCTTGATGATAAAAAAAAATAATAAAACAACTCATTAATGAAAACCCACTACTGCGTCAGTCCCTTAATATAAAGAAGTCTTAGAGATGTGAAAGTTGTCTGCAAACCATAAAGTATGAGCTTATAACTAAGAGGTGTAAAATTTATGCATTAACAATTCTAAAACATATTCCTAACTTTGGGTCTAAATTGATTCACTTAGGAAAGTTTACCGTTTTAATTTAGTTTAATTGATTTAACCTACAACTTTTAGAGGTATAAACTGATATTTTTCTTTGGAAATGTATTAACATCATTTATTGGTTTTTCATTTTTTTTTTTCTCTAGGGATGGGATGATGCTTATGTTCCACAAACTCATGAGGGTCTTTTAAATAGGGGTGCAAGGCAAAACCGAAAAACTGAAAAACCGAATCGAACCAATCCAATCCAATGGATCGGATCGGTTTTTTAGCACAAAGTTGGACATATCGGTCTATAATTTGAAAAAACCGAAAATATTGGATCGGTTCCGGTTTTTGTTTTAAAAAACCAATAAAAATCGATTCAAACCGAAAAATATATATTGTCAATAAATCATATAAAATCATATTTATTCCATTATTTAGAAGATTTTTTAAAGTCTTGAAGATCAACCTAATGTTTTTTTATCCTTCAAATGTCAATATATTTTCTAAGTAATTTTCTCAAACTTTCTTTTTTCATATTATTTTGTCATTATCTATTTAAAACTAATTTTATGAAAGAAAATTAGATGCAAGGACCAAACTTGTTAAAGAAAATTGGAAAAGTTTTTTTTAGTTAGAAATGTTGTTTTTGATATATTAAAAAATATTGGACATTGAATCGGATCCAAAACCGAATCGAACCAATTGAAAATGAACTATTGGTTCTATACTTTATTGGACATTGGATCGGATCCATTTTTAGAAAACCGAAGATATTGGTTCGGTTGTCCGTTTGACACAAAACTGACAAAAATCGAACTGAAATCATCCCTACTTTAAAGTGAAAATATCCTGAAATGAACTCAGTCGACTTTCTATTTGAGGTTGTAAGTAATTTACCATTCAATTTAATAGCTGCAGCTGAATTTGATACTGAAATAATTTAAAGTTATTTGCTTGAACAGGTGGGTAAAAATGATTCTCAGACTCTGATTTTCTTCGAACGAGGAAAGAGGAAAATGATGGACGGAAATAGGGTTAAGTTCAAAGGTTAATGCAAATAACTTCTGCCTCATACTTCGTATTGGTTGTACTCTTGCATTATTATTAGCTTCATCATTTTTAACAATTTATATGTTTGTGTATGTAGAATCATGTTAAATTACTAATCAACCCAAAAGTTTATGGGTGATGTAAATTTAATTATATCAACCACCACTACTTTCACTTGTGAGTTTGAAAATTTGTAAATGCTCAATAAGTTGAAATCAATATTAATCGGGGATGAAACGAATTTATAGAGGTCTTGCCTTTTGCTCGGATGCCATATTGGATCATTAATGAACCAAAATTTAAGTTGTTAGGTTGGCCTTTCTTTCCTTTTTTTTTTCAGCTCTCCTCTGCCGGTTTGGTGTTGGTTTCTTATTGTTATTGTTATGGGTAACCATCAACAACTCTTTTATTGGATAAAGATTCATCACTTACTGTTTTCCACTCATGACATAGTTCAAAAGTTATGTCATAATTTTCGAAATCTTGACTCTTCTTTTGTACTGTTAAGTTGCTCCTTATGGCAATCAGATGTTCTCCCTCTTCAATCTGATTTTCAATTCATCCATGTGAACTGGACTCTGATCTTCAAGATTCGAAGCACCTTCCATTAACAAGTCTGAATAAACTTCAAGATTTGCATCACTCTCTTCATTGCCCTCTTTCTTGATTTCACGATCTGATTTTTCCAACGCTTCTTGCCTCGGCAAAATTCCAACCATTCCCCACATTCTTGCCAAATTATCTTGTAGAGATTGAAAAGCCGAATCCATGCTTCTTCCCTCTCTTTCTTCGTCTCATCTCAAGATTTTCTACATACCTCTACTACTTTATTTGTCACTAATTCGATAAAAATTTAGTCGCTTAATTTGTCGATCATCTCCTCAAAATATGAGTTATGATCCATGGATCTAAATGCTCTTACACCAAAATGATTAGAGCCAAATTCTATTAATCGAGAAAACGTTACAACGAGTTGAATTATGTTAAAACACCAATCAACCCAAAAGCTTGAGCTTATGGGTTGAGGTAAACTTAATTATATTAACAAACACTCCCCCCACTTGTGGGCTTAAAAATTTGATAAATGTCCTATTCAATTTAATTGGAGGGGAAACGACTTGGCATGGCCTTGAACTTATGACCTCTTGTTCTGATACCATGTTGAATTATGTTTAAACCACGAATCAATCTAAAAGTTTAAGCTTATAGGTTGAGGTAAATTTAATTATATCAATCAACAAAGGTAGACTTCGAGCTCCCCCAAACTCCCAATCACTAGGGTGACCCCCCCTCAGTCCTTACTGAAGTGCCCTCCTATTGCATTCATGGGCTAGTTCTTATATAGGCTTTAAGCCTAACTAACCCTAATAGGTAACTAAGGTAAGATATTAACTATCTAAGAGGGTATATGGGTCATATCACCTACTCTCTCAAGCCAACTCTAATGCTTTTTCTCTTTTGATTTTGGCCAAGTACTCTTCTCATCCCATTTTCATTCTTGCAAACTTCTCATGGTGAGCTTTGTTTTGTTACATCAGTTTCCATTTTTCTTGCTATAGCTTCAAAAACACCCTGGCTGCGCATCTTGTTGATAACCCCATCAATATCCATGGATTGAAATTCAAATGCACTGATACCAAATGAGAGTCTAGCTCTATCAGAAGGCCCCCTCAATTAATCGACTCAATTCAATATATTTCTTGTATCAATTAACTGACTCAATTCAATATATTTTTTGTATTCATTAGGCAAAGAGAATACATCTTATATAGCCCCTTATGAGCCAACTAACTAACCACCTAACTAACTAATAAAAGAACCCAATATTAACATTATATCACTAAGATCGGATAATATAGGGCCCGTTTGATAACGTTCCCGTTTCCTGTTTCTCGTTTCTGTTTCTCTTTTTTTAGAAACAGAGTTGTTTGGTAACTGTTCCTGTTTCTCGTTCCCAAAATTAAAAGAAACGTTTCTAATATTTAGCTAAAAAATGAGAAACTCCCAAATCAAGTTTCTC
>JBBMKA010094163.1:0-12815 GCA_037833695.1 Sechiopsis laciniata
CCAGGCAAACTCTCCTAGAAAATTCAGTGCCGGTCACATGTCTAATGCTAGCATGTATGGAACCAGACTTTCAAAAACGTTTTGATGGGATTCTCTGGATGCAGTGGTTTGATTTTCCTTGCGCGACAATTCCTTCGGTGTGTAATGGTGCTGCTGCTCTTGATTTTGCTGGTTGTTGCGATCTGAATGCGGAGTATCTTTAACTTCTTATTCTTGCGCAAAAATATTGAATCAGTGCATGAATTGTCCTCTTTTTACTCGTAAAATGTTATGTTGTATCTCTTACTGCTTATGTATGGATGCGTAATAAATTCTACCTTTTGTCCGCATTTTAGCTTATATTCATTATTAAATTGCTCAAAAAAATCATAAGAAATGCTTAAGTTAGATGCTTAATTTATGCTATATTTGAGAGCTATCATGTTCACACCTCCTCCTGCAACTAGGGGTGCTGGCGGGTCAACTACTCTAGGTTGGTTCTGCATATTATGGTTCATTCTTTTTCGTTGTATCCTTATCTACCCCCTTCTTCTTCGGCGAAAAGATCATTCAGGTTTGGGATCAAACGAAAAGGTTGTGCTCGTGCACAGAACGATTGCAGATTCGTGTTTCTTAAATTATAATAGATTATCTCTACAATCTCGTAAGTATACGCGGTTTGCAGTAAGTGATAAGTAAATTAATATCGTTCTCCTCAGGGATTGCAATTTTTACCAAAAGTATAGTTTAGAATTAACTGTGGAAAGTAAACAATGGGGTTTTGGTTCAGATTTTTTGTCACACTAACCAAAAGTAAATAAAAATGTGTAAGAGTCGATTAAATTGAAAGACTCGGTTAAAGTACTCATGGAATGCGTTCACAGTGCTAAGAAGAAATTATGTAGTAAGGGATAGCTACCATACTGCATTATTCAAACGACAACTTCCGCTTTCGTTCACACTAAAACTAACTCCCGTTGCGAGTTAATGTAGAAAATAAATCACTCGTCACATGCAATGGTGAAGTGTTTATTCCTAAACTCCTTTTAAAAGTACAATAGAACTTATACTACCCTACTGAAAATGTAAATTAGCCTTAGGTTTCTTTATCTTCCGATTCAACAACCTACTAGCTTGTGTGAATGGCCAGTCAACACTCCCTATTAATTTAAATCCTAATTTATGATTCTTTAGTTACACCTTCCTAATTTCTCCTAGCACATGTGTTAGCAACCCCACTTTTCCTTAACGTCATCTTAAGAGAATTAGTTCATCGTGCAAGTACAGAACACAACAGATAGAAAGGATGAAATCATGCTAAACATTGTATTATGATTGCAAAATGAGTCTAGGTAACAAAAGGAAAATATACTAAAAATGAAACTAAGAAAATAATAAAACAATTGATACTACTGGCAATGGTCAACTTTGTGGGCAGCACCTAGTCTTCATAATTCTACAAACTGCACTCTACACTCTGCACCCTTTCTTCTCCTAATCGTTCTCCTTTTATAGGCTTTTTCTAGGGTTTATAGGATGATGCTTAAAGGCAGCAACTAGGGTTTTGACTTGGACGACAAGCTCTCTTTTGTTTAAATCTTCCATAATTAGTTGATGGCAAAAAGGAAAGAGTTCTGAATTTATCATGGTTTATTTATTTTTCAATCCGGTTATGATTTAGCTTTTTCTTAGCTTCCGATTCTTTCCTTATTTTTGGGTGTTGTGGATTTGCATCCAAATCGCTCCGTTTTTTCGTATCTGTATTTCCAGCCATTGTTCTGCATTAATATTCCTTTCCCGCTTTGCCTATTTGCTTTGGCATTCCTTGATTTGCTTTACTTCCATGATCGTTCCTTTCTTCTGCGTCGCATTATGACTTCTTACAAATGTTACACATTAGAGCATGAATATTCATAAATCGATCTTTTAGACGCTTTCTTTCTGTTTTTTAATCTTTATTTTTGTTTATTCCCTTAATGCATAAGCATTAGTCGTTTACACTTTTTTACTTATTATTTTCACCTTTTCCATACTAGATTTCAGAATTAGAGTAAGACAATAGTTCTAAAATATGCTAATTATTAACTCTATTTGAGAGTTATCACTATGACATGCAGGTGCATCTTGAAAAGAGCTTTGATGGCGACCATGACGAGGCCCACGTCTTTCATGTTTCTGGAAACCGTCTCTTCAAGACCAGATTTCTGGCCAGTTGGGATTTCATTCATTAGACTGGCATCCTGACCGAATGGAATTCCCCTAACTGAACTAACATCTTGATCGATTGGAATTCCTTTAACTAAACTGGTTTCCTGGCCTACTAGACTCGTAAGGATCCAAGTTTTCAAAGGCTAAAACAAGATACCTTACTTGTCTCGCAAGCATGTAAAATAGTTAAAACCAATTGTAATGAAATAGGTGAGTTTTAACACTCAGTAAGGATCCCATGAGCAGCGTACAACATGTATATAGTCACAAGAGCATATCAGGTAATACAATATAAGACCATAAAGTTTCATCAAGGGGTGCGTAGACCAATACTCATATGAGTTGTCTAGTGGCCAATGCTAAAAGACCAAAATACTCTCTAGAGTCCTATGACCCACTTGGGCAATCTCAATAAATAATACTAGGGAGAGTGTATTGGCAAGCTGAGCCACCTGGTGCCTTTCAGGCCTCAAACACTGGCAGTGAGTTGATAACGTGCATCGCCCACCACGTGAGATGACAACATCGCATCGCCCACTTTGTGGGACATCACCCATGAACTCCCAAGACCATAGCAAGGCACCTGGGTTACAGTCAGGCGTACTCTGATGAGGTAGAGCTAACCAGTCCCCTGACACTACTACAAGTGGTGTACCTTCACTCATATCACACCTGATGAGTAACCCTATCTGATATCTGTGTTCGGGTCACATTTTTTTCAAACACTGACTCGTGATAACAAATTATAAGGCCCCCTATGGGACAATATACAGATTCCTTATGGAACATAAAATATTTCTCAGGTCCCCTATGGGACGCCGGATAAACAAGTCCCCAATGGGACGATCGTGCTAGGCTAGTTCACCATGGAACATCTTGGTCTATCATGGATCGACCATAAACTCATGCATAACAAATGCCAACATAGTATAATAACATAAGCAATACTAGGCTAGTTCAACATGGAACATCCTGGCCAAACAAACCATAAAATAAATCGAGTATATCCAGATAATATCAATAGTACAATGGCTCAAGTAAGGTATATATTATCACACAAGCAATCATAAATACGAGTCAATAGCAATAAACATGCAATTCTAGGCAACATGTACACATATTATTAACCATAGACCACACATGTGAATCGGCTGTGGTATAAATATCCTAATGGTTAATTCTAAGTTAAGACATTATTGCTAAGTCCTATGCTTTTGAATTGCATTTTACGCAATTATACGCAGTCGAAATTGTAACAAGTGATAAGTATTTATTTTATCATCTCCATAGGGAATTGGTAATTGACTAGTGTTAGCTTAAGAGTCAGTACATAATATAAATAAGTTTAGATGGATGTGGTTTTTGGGTTTAAGTCTATAATAACAAAATAAGTAAAAGTGAGAAGTTGTACAGAAAATGACTAAGATTAAGTTTGTGACAAATGGTGTTAAGAATATTAGTACATGCTATACTGTAACTTAAGCTCCCTTCTGGAATACTTTATAGCAACTCGCCGATACATTACCCTTGAGCTTGTAATTCAATCAAGTAATATGCATGTAACTAGCAAGAAGGTTATTTCTAACTCTAACTCTAATGATGGGAAAGACTAAGCATCGCCTAGCGATTACGGTTGGGCTAATCCATTGTTGCTCCCTTTCTCAAGGCAAGCGAAAAGCAAGCTACAGGTGGGTTGTCAATCGACCTTTGCTAATGAAAATAACTGTCACAACTATTAACGTATCTTCCTTTATCCAAACCCTAATTTAGTCGTTATCAATCCATACTTCTCCTAATGATGCATCTTCAATTTAAGGTTGTGCATGAGAGTGCAACATGAGATCAATCTAAAACAACCATTCATAATCTTAAACAAGTCTGCGTTACAACTTACTCATATGAATTACTGTAAATAACGTGATAAGGTCTATCTATTAAAACATTGAAGACACATAGAAAATGGGCTGCTGAATGTCGACGCCGCTGTCACTCGCAAATTATGCATACCAACAAACACCATAGCATTGTCTTGCTAGATTTTACAGATAACAAACATGGTCGAGGACTCAATCGAGGCCTCGATAACCTTGCAATCCATCAACGAAAAATCCTAGCAAAACCAACACACTTTGTGCATCGTTCATTCATCTATTTATAGGTGTCTGTGGTTTTTTGTAGGTCAAGTATAATCTTCGAGAGAATCTTTCAAATTGGATATTTGATTTACTGGTAATTTTGCTGATATTCCTTTATTTCCGCGACTCAAGTTTTTCCATTTGTGATTTCTCCAAGGTTATTTGTCTATGCATTCCTCTTCTAATACGACTCAAAGCGTTCCAAATCTTGCGCATCAGATGTCGCATTAATAAGACTTGGGTTCTTACGAATTTATGTGCTAATGAGTGCAATTCACTTTACTTGAGTAATAATTAATCCTAGTTTTGACGTGATCGTGCATATCACCCATCATGCGAAACGTACATAATTATCTTCAACTTCTAGCAACATTTCTGTTGTAAAATGCATTTAATCCTAGTTTTGAAGGCTTAAATAACTCTCTTATTTAGAGTTATCAACCACGAACAGGAGGAATGGATGATCGACAAAAGAAAATACGAGTTTAAAGGTTTATTCGCTAGAGTTAATGGTGGGTGAATGAGGTATGTCACACCTTTCTGGAAAGCTCTCTTCCTCTTTAGTATGAAACTGGTCTCAAATTTACAAATAGAGGTCTCTAGCTCCGTATATCTACAAAATAAGTTATGGGTTCTTTTAAGAGATGGGTGATAACTCTCTAGTAGTGAGAGTTAAAATAGCTTAAATTAAGAGATTTAATTAAGAAAATGTTGAATTCAAATCATAAAGCATAAAATTTCGCTGGATTTAACATGATATGCGAAATAGTGAACAAAAGCCTGGAAGATAAAAGTTGCAGCGAAACTGTAGCGAAATATGCTTGTTGTCTCTTGTCAAACGAATTTGATGCTTGTGTTTTGTCACAGGTATCTTCGTCTCAATGAAGACCAGCCTCTTCAACGCAGCTAAACTTCCCGGACAACATGAAGAGACCAATTGAAGTTCGTCGTTGCCACAACTTCGTTCTGATTGATCAAGATAATACCTAACTCAAAGACTCGTGGCAAAGATCCGTGACCCCAGAACTCCTCTCCGCCGTTAGAAAGTCAACTCTGCAACATCCGGAAAATAGTTAGCAGAGCCAGCAAATTGGGAAAAGGATTTTCAGCAGATTTTCAGCAGGGTTGAAGTTGAATATTAGCAGAAAGCCAGCGAAATGTCAGCGGGTTTTCGGCAAAACTTCAAGAGGTCTATATAAGGAGAGAGCTCCCTCCATTTGAAGAACTTTTCGTCTCTCGGAGATTTGTCTCTAAGCTTTAGCACTTCCAACCAACTTTCCCTTTTTCCGTCCGAAGTCACTCGAAGGAGTAGCTTCGCCCATAGCAACGTAGTTGTAGTTTCAGCTTTCTTCTTAGCTCAGTAAAATTTTGTACCTGGCGTTCGTCGGAACATTAAAGCAATATAGTATTTAAGCGTTTTATTTTTTATTGTTTTTACTCTACTTTATATAAGTGATTTTCGCCTAAGCATGTTCTTCATCCTTTATTTTGCGAATACGAATTTCGTCGTTATATGTAGCTAAATCTATTGTCGGAAGGTCGAGGGGAAGTAAGGATTTCGCGTAAGCGAAGGGATTAGCAAAACAAATCTGTCATGCATGCTGTGTTTACTTAACTTACAACGTGTGAATAACTCTTTGCATGAACTCTGTGATAAGTCGAGAGAATTAAAACAGAGCGAACCAGTGTGTAAGACGTAAAGCGAATACTTAGAGATGAGGTTCGCCCAATGCTAGTGGTTGCTTAGCTTTCAAGAGCTCGAGAGAGCCAAGTACCGAAGTTCGAGAGAACTAAAGGGCTCGCCGTTAGCATCCATAGTTTGCTAGTTGCTTCGCCTAAGCGAAGCCCTGAAACCCAACCCTTCCGATATTTAATCCTCATTGCTAATTAAACTTTTCAATTCCTCCCATAAGACCTAACCCAATTACCATAAACTCTTACATGAAAACATTCACAAGAACACAAGAAAATCCCTGTGGAAGATGACCTGGTATTCTTATTAAAACTTGCTGCACGATTGTGTATACTTGCACATTCGCCTAAATTACTGCACACACTTCGCTGGATTAAGCATTAATTTGCCACAGCGAATTACTTGCTTCCACACCACCATTCCACGTCATTCTTATTTCCTTAATATTTTGTGGTGGGTAATTTAGCGAACAAGTTTTTGGCGCCGTTGCCGGGGATTTTTAAGATGTATTTGTATTTGCAGAGTAGTGTAAGAGTAGCAAGTTTAATCGAAAATTAATCTGTGTAACTTATTGCAGGGGATTTCGCACTCGGTTTATATGAAGGCAAGAGTTCTTGGAACCCTTCGACCCCGAACCAGAGCGTAGCTTACTCCGAAGAAGAAGAAATAGGAGGAGAAATCGTCCTGACAGAATGGCTAACGCGAACCCAGCAATACCTGCCACGAACGAAGCGAATGTCGAAGCAGGTCGAGCACCGAATTATCAGCACGCGGATCAGTTCCTCGCTACTACTATCATGATGGCAGATGATAGAAACGGCATAGTAAAAGCTTATGCCACACCAAATGTCGCAGAGTTCATGCGAAGAGGAGTAAGAGCTGACAATGGAGCTAGAGCATTTGAGTTCAAGCCAATGATGAACACCCTGCTTCAACAAAAAGCTCAGTTTTATGGTCTGACAACAGAGAATCCACATAACTATCTCAGAGAATTTATGGGTGTGTGTGACTCGTTCATCATTCCATACATGACTCGCGATAATCTGAGGTTAAGCCTGTTTCCACATTCATTGCAGGAATGGCTAGATATAGTTGAAAATGTACACGAAATCTCATGGGAAGAATTGGCGAAGAGATTCCTGTTAAAGTACTTTCCGCCTAAAAAAATGATGCAGCTGCGAGACGAAATCGGACTCTCATGCTGTGTTCAATTCGAATACTTTTATGGTGGATTAAGCGAAGCCACAAAAATGGTGCTGGATGTATCGGCAGCAGGGGCTCTTCTCTCTAAAACATACAACCAAGCGGTGGAAATAGTTGAAAGAATCGCACTAAACATAAGTCAATGGAAAGATGATGTGCATACCGACCCAAGGGTAGGAATTAAGGAAGAATCTGCTAGTGATTCACTGCTAAAACAACAGGTCGCTGAGATGAGATCCATGTTATTGAATATGCAGAACTCGAACACCACCAATGCTCGAGTACAGAGCATTAATCTAGCTAATGTCGCAATAGATCCTTGTAGCCTCTGCGGCGAAGCTCATCTGTATGAGGAATGTCCACTAAACCCAGCAACAGTATATTTCGCTCATGCGAACCGATAAAATAATCCTTACTCGAACACATACAATGCAGAATGGCGGAACCATCTAAATTTTGCCTGGTCAAACAATGCGAATGGCAGTAGTTCTAATAACTAAGTTCCTCCACAAAGATATCCAGGAAACCCCCCAGGTTTCAGTGGAGCAGTTGGCCAACATGGTCAGGGATGGAACTCGTTCTCAAACCAGCGAAATCATTTACAACAACCAGCCCAAGCTCCTAATACTTCGCTAGAAAATCTGTTAAAAGATCACAAAACCAATAACAAATTATTCAAAATCAGCAGGTGGCCCTGAGGAACCTCGAAACACAATTGGGACAACTCGACACAGAATTGAGGCAGAGGCCAGCCAGACGATTTCCATCGACACTGAAGGAGCGAAACGAGAAGGCAACGAATAAATAAAAGTAATTTTGGTCATTGAGGAAAATACTGATGAGGAAACAGAAAAATATCTCGCTGATTGTGCTATGAACGTTTCGCCAGAACAAGTTTCAGAGGATAGCTGCGAAGAGGAAAACAGAAAAGATACAATCGAAAAGTCTGAAAACCTCGCTGTTGAGGAAGCGAACAAGCTCGTTAAAGTAAGGGAAGACAAATTGAGGGAAATTGTACCACCACCACCATACCCACAAAGACAAAAGAAACGAGATGGTTTAGGATATGAAAAATTCCTGGAAATCTTGAAAAGTATTCAGATAAACATTCCGCTGTTAGATGCACTTCGCCAAATGCCTAACTATGCAAAATTTTTGAAGGAAGTATTATCGAAGAAGACTAAAGCGGAAGATTATAAGGTTGTCTCGCTTAACGAAGGATGCAGTGCGGTCATTTCAAACAAGCTACCAGCCAAAGAAAAAGATCCGGGAGCGTTTACCATTCCCATTTGCATTGGAGGACTCTATATTGGCAAGACATTATGTGACCTGGGGGCCAGTATTAACTTAATGCCTCTGCCAATTTACGAAAAGTTTCGCATTGGCGAAGCAAAACCAACAACAGTTACAATACAGCTCGCTGATAGCTCCATTTTGAAATTGGAGGGGAAGATTGAAGACATCTTAGTCCGCGTAGGCAAATTCATCTACCCAGCAGACTTCATCATTTTAGACTATAAGGCAGACAAAGAAGTCCCCATTATTCTAGGAAGACCATTTTTGAAAACATGACTCACCTTGGTGGATGTCTATGAAGGAACGATCACTCTCTGGATGAACGGCGAAAAAAATGAAGTTTAACATTTCGAATTCAATGAAATACCAGACAGACCTGGAAGAATGCTCCGCTATAACTTCGCTGAATGACGACTATAGCAAAGCTTATGAAGCATGCTCGCAAGAGCGAAGGGAAGACGCGAACAAGGAATATTTATGGCCTTGTGATGACAATGATGAGGAAGACAAAGAAATCAACAAAGAGTTATATGCAATGACAGATTTGCTGAGTCTAAATGACTGAGCCTCGCCACTGCGACCGTCAGTTGAACTACCACCCACCTTAGAGATGAAACCACTTCCTCCACATTTGAAATACGTATTTTTTGGGGGAAGCGAACACTCTTCCTGTGATAATATCTTCGCAATTAGCCAAACCAAATGAGGAGCAACTAATATATCTACTTCGCCAGCATAAGAAAGCAATTGGCTGGACATTAGCTGACTTGAAGAGAATCAGCCCTTCGTTCTGTATGCATAAGATCCAGCTCGAAGACGAAAGCTTTCGCTCAGTTAATCGACAGCGAAGATTGAACCCAATGATGAAGGAGGTGGTGAAAAATGAAATAATCAAGTGGTTAGATGTCGGCGTAATATATCCAATTTCCGATAGCAAATGGGTCAGCCCAGTTCAATGTGTTCCAAAGAAAGGAGGCACAACCGTGATATGTAATGAACAGAACGAACTCATCCCAACGAGAACAGTTTCGGGCTGGCGAGTGTGCATGGATTATCAGAAACTTAACGCTGCAACGAAGAACGATCACTTCCTCATTCCTTATATCGACCAAATGTTGGATAGAGTTGCTGGGCAAGAATACTATTGTTTCTTGAATGGATACTCTGGGTACAACCAAATCACGATCGATCCAAAAGATCAAGAGAAAATAACTTTTACCTGTCCCTACGAGATTTTCTCTTTCCGCAGAATGCCGTTCGGCTTATGCAATGCCCCAGCGACATTTCAGCGATGTATGTTAGCAATCTTCTCTGACTTGATAGAACGATGCATGCAAGTGTTCATGGATGACTTTACAATTTTCGGAACATCGTTTGAAGATTGTCTAGCGAACCTCCAGCGAGTTCTTAAAAGGGGCGAAGAAACCAACTTAGTCCTTAACTGGGAAAAATGCCATTTTATGGTAACGGAAGGCATTATGTTGGGTCATCGCATCTTAAATCAGGGTATGGAGGTTGACAAAGCAAAAGTCGAAGTGATTGAGAAATTGGCCAGACCAGAGAATGTAAAGGGAATCCGGAGCTTTTTGGGACATGCAGGATTTTATCGCAGATTCATCAAAGACTTCTCCAAAATAGCGAAACCACTTTGGGAGCTGCTGACATTGAACAAAAAGTTTGAGTTTGATTTCGCCTGCGCAAACGCTTTCCAAACATTGAAACGAGCACTCGTAACAGCGCCAATCAGCAAGGCACCCGATTGGACAAAACCCTTCTGTATTTTATGTGATGCGAGTGACTACTCTATTGGAGCGATGATTGGGCAGCAGGGTGAAAGGTTGGTTCATCCAATCTATTAGTCTAGCAAAATGCTGAGCGAAACTACACCACGACCGAAAAACAATTTTTAGCAGTAGTGTTCGCGTTAGAAAAGTTTCGCAGCTATCTGATTGGATCGAAGGTAACGGTGTTTACAGATCATGCCACAATCAAATACTTATTCAAGAAACAAGATGCCAAACCACAGCTTCTTCGCTGGATTTTGCTTCTCCAAGAATTTAATTTGGAAGTTGTGGATAAGAAAGGCTACGAAAATGTTGTCGCCGATCATTTATCGTGAATCGAACATGTCAAGTGTTTGCTGTCGCAAGACAGAATTAAAGATCACTTTCCATACGAACAATTGCTTGCGATCAATGATACTTCGCCACCTTGGTTCGCTGACATTGCGAATTATCTGGTCACTGGGGTATTTCCTACAGAAATCACATATCAACAAAATAAGAAGTTCTTGCACCATGTTAAGACATACATTTGGGATGAACCCTTCCTGTACAAACAATGTGCAGACCAAATAATTCGCAAGAGCGTAACAGAGGTAGAGGCGAAGTTAATTATAGAAAAATGCCATGGCGCTGCTTATGCTGACCACTTCGGGGGAGCGAAGACGGCAGCAAAAGTCTTCTAAGCGGGATATTACTGGCCAAAAATTTTCAAGGATTGTTATGACTATGGGAAGCAGTGTGACCAGTGTCAGAGACTCGGAACAATTGGTAAGCGCGATGAAATGCCATTGAAGTACATATTAGAGGTAGAGCTGTTCGATGTGTGGGGAATCGACTTTATGGGTCCTTTCCCTAACTCTAATGGGAATGAGTATATTTTGCTTGCTGTTGATTATGTTTCGAAGAGGGTAGAGGCCATCGCTTGTTCGAAAAATGATGCGAAAACAGTTATTAAATTCCTGCAGAAAAATATTTTCGCTAGGTTTGGAACTCCGCGTGCACTTATCAGCGATGAAGGCACCCATTTTATCAACAAGGCTCTAGTAAACATTTTGGAAAAGTATAATGTTCACCATAAAGTTTCCACAGCATACCACCCGCAAACAAATGGACAGGCAGAGATATCAAATCGTGAAATAAAGACAATTTTAGAAAAAATGGTAAGTCCGAATCGAAAAGATTGGTCGGGCAAACTTGACGATGCTCTCTAGGCATACAGAACAGCCTTCAAAACACCTTTGGGCATGTCTCCATTTCGCCTGGATTTCAGAAAAGCGTGTCATCTGCCTCTAGAGCTGGAACATAAGGCATATTGGGCAATAAAAGTGTTGAACCTGACTTCGCCAGGTATTTCGCCCACGCGAAAGTTGCAACTGCTGGAATTAGAGGAATTAAGATTATTTTCTTATGAGAATGCGAAGCTTTACAAAGAAAAGACAAAACGCTGGCATGACGCAAGAATCAAGCCTAAAGAATTCCAAGTGGGACAGAAAGTGCTGCTGTTTAATTCCTGACTCAAATTATTCCCAGGCAAACTGAAATCCAGATGGTCAGGACCATTTCAGATTACTGAGGTACGCCCTCCTGGAGCTATTATGTTGCGATATGAAACTAACCAAACAGAATTCCTCGTCAATGGCCAGAGGCTTAAACATTATTACAGTGATGAGTCTGCAAAAGCAGATCTCGCCCCGTTAATTGGCGATTAAGCGAAGTAAGTTGGCTGGGATGGTAGATCTATCTTCGCAAGTTAATCACAACATTCCATCTCCGAGCCAGGGAAGTACCTCTGTACATATTTCGTTATTTTAATTCTTTTTATTCGCTATTGAAGATTAAGATGTTAGCTAGGGGTAGTGCGCGTTTTTGGTGTTGGGGTGGATGACGCACCGCGGGAATTCGCCGTGATGATGCTAACGCCCAGACGAGGAAGTCAGCGAGAGAAATTTTGATGTAGCAGTTTCTTTACATTTTTACTTCCTTTCTTTTGCAGTTTTTGTTCACTTTCTTTTCGCCATAATATAAGCTTTATGCTTTATCACATTTCAACATGCGTGCGTCATCATTTCATGATCTTTCTTGCTTCTTTGCACTCCTAATGGATTACCCTTCTAATTAGTCAAGTAAAATTATTTTTTAAGTAATTCTGTAACTCTTCTATGCTGAAGCAAATTGTTAAGGAACGACGCGAAGTTCTGTAAAAAATAGAGACCTTAGTTTCGAAATAAAAATTCATTAAGTTTAGAAATTTAATTTCGAGAAGTCTTTTAGCCCAAGCAAACTCAATTCGACTTAACCCAAGCCTTAAACTTTTAGCAAACTTTAAGTTTAGGGGTGCTGAGTGTTTTCATTGGGACAAAGAAAAGTCCAAGTTTGGGGGTGGAGTTTGCCGAAGCGAAATATAAAATTTACTCGCGAAAAGCGTAGAAAAGAAATCATACTTCAAGAGCGATTCAGAGTAGAAAAATCAATTGGCTAGTTGCCATTTTGCTGAAGTAAAAGGTGAGATTTGCAAAC
>JBBMKA010094185.1:0-12813 GCA_037833695.1 Sechiopsis laciniata
TCTGCTACAAATGAATTAGTTTTGATTTTGTGCTATAGATGGAAATATTTTACAATTTTTTGTTATACATGCAAAATTCCCTAAAATTTAAAGTTAACTTTATTTGAAATTAGTTTAACAGTTATAATAATTTTAATATAAGAAATGAAGTAAATATATTTTTATGTGATTTTATTTTTTTTATTTTTTATTTTTTGAGAACGGGTTTTTTATGTGAAAGTTAATAAAAGCTAATCGAACTAAGAAATTACATTAAAAACTTATCTCAGAGTATTTAAAAAAAAAACTTATCTTACAGATCATGTTACACTTAAATATGTAAAAGGGCACGAATCATTATAAAAATAAATATTAAAATAGAAAACCAAATTGATATTTTACCTACACTTTTAAATTTATGTTTAATGTGACTGCTTTTTTTAATGAATTTGATGAGATTTTAATTTTAGTAATTTTGGTTGAAGTGGGCAGTTTTTTGTATTAATTTTATTGATAGAAATTTTAACCGTATAAATGTTTTTTAGTTTAATCATAATTAGAAGTTAGATATTCAAAAGACAATTTATACTAGGTAATGTTTCTCTTGCTAACTCAATGTAAATGTTAAGATAAGGAAAATAAATAGATTTGTTAGAGTTTAAAATATAAAGTTTAATAATTTATTAGAAACAATATATATAAACATTGTGTGAGAGACTGATTAATTACGAAGCATGTATTAAAAATTGATTGATCTACTTTTTTTTTTTTTGTTAAATCACATTTTTAGTTCCGTAATTGTATGGTAAGAGATGAAATTATATACTTTAAAGTATAAATAATAAATAGTGTCTTACTCGATAAACCCAATAGTAATTTATTTATTTATTTTTATTTTTTTAAAATTCAGAAACATTGAAATTGAAGTGATTTAATGGAATTTAAAATTGAATGGTGTGTGGGTCCCAAAAATGTTGGAGTGCGAGATAGGGGTTGTGTTTTATTCTCCAAAACATGGTTGCTTCGGTATTTGTTACTGTTACCGAATATGTGATCACACCTTCAGCTCCTTAATTTAAGACACTTATTTAATATGTATTTATGATTAAAAATTATCGGTTTTATTTCTCCCCTGAGAATATACTTTTCACTTTCAAAACCACGTTACAAGATCGGCATGATAATTAATTTAACAATTACATAAATTATACATATTCAAATTTTCCATCTTTAAATAGTGTTTTTTTAGTACAATTTGAACGCGAGGATCACAAATTATTCTTAAATAAATGAGAGTATCATGATATTGAAATCATTAAATCACTGATTCTTTCAATATTTTTAAATAGTAGTGAATTAAAAAGTATTATTTTTACACCTTCTCATAAATTTAAATGCCATCCCTTTAAAAATGAATGTTACTGAATTCATTTAAGTTTTTTAGTTTAAGGAAGAAAACGCTTGTGGTTATGTTATGATGAAATTTCAAGAACTTTTGTGATATCAATCTCTGTTTTTGGATAAGCTCGCCTTTTAAAAAAAAAAAAAAAAAAAAAAAAAAAAAAAAAAAAACTATTTTGTTCACATTCAAAAACTTTTTCTATAAATATTTTTTTTTAAAAGAAACTATAAATAATTTTTATTTATTGTGGTTAAATTATAGGGGAAATAATTTTTTTTTAGTTGAAATCTAGTTTTAATTTGGTACATATGTTTTAAAATTTAACATTTTTATTTTTTACATTTCAATGATAATCATTTCGAATGATAAAACCCTTAAGTAATGTGGACTAAAATGAATTGGACTAATTTTAAATTTCAATATATTAATAAATTGATTATTTTAGTTTTTTCAAAAAAATAAGTTTAAAAAGGAAATAAATATAAAAGTAAACTAAAAAATATATGCAATAGTTTCAAAATGAGTAGTACTCCAGTAACATTGTGTACCACATATTAATAAATTCGTTATGGGTTCGAGACTCAAATGTTGTTGAATATATATATATATATATAACAAGAATTAAAAATTAGTATTATTAAAATGTTAGGAATAAAAGTGAAACCGTAGCTCAAACTTAAAAGATTAAAAAGTTGTTTTTTTTCTAAACCCTATATCGTTCTTAACCGATGTTTAGGTAATAACTAATTAAGAGAATAGTATTCATATATGATACATGTTTAGTTTTTTTTTTTTTTTAAATTAAATTGGTCGGTGACGCAGTTAATTATCTTGTATGGTGTTAATCCATTTCAACTCTATGATCACGAGGTATTATTTGAAAGCAGTAGTATTAAAACAAAAGTTTAGTTTTTTTTCTTTTTTTATTTTTAAAGAAATTTTTTTTTTTCCCTTAAACCCATGCTTAGTTCAAATGACCAAACATTAGCTCTCGTGAAATTTCAACTTCTAACTCTCATTTAATTGAATCTATCGCTATTGAAATGATTTTGCCTTTTCAAACATGATTTACTGTTATTGATTACGTGTTCAACAAGAATTAATTATTGGAAATATGTAGATTGGTAAAATTTTAGTGACCACAAATGCTAATCTAAATAGCCAAGAGGAAAACATATATAATAAGTGTTTATGTAGTTCTGTGTCAAAAAAAAAAAAAAAAAAAAAAAAAAACACCTTATATGACTCAAGTAGTTAGTAATTTAAAGAAAATGGGCACTGAAGTACATTATTATAGTAGCTAAAACGAGAGATTCTTTGGCTTCTTCGTAGTAGAGTTAATTTATGATATATACGGTTGAGGATCCATATTATAAAAGGACATTATAAATTTTATAAAATAAATGAGAGGTACTCCATTCTTTAATAATTAATATTGTAGTGAAAATTTCACACTTTCTAATCATAATAGGGGATTTTGCATGTATAACAGAAAATGACAAAGTATTTTCATATATAGTATAAATTTAAAATCAATTCATTTGTAGTAGAAAATTGAAATTGAGCTTTATCATCGGTTAAGTTCTACCAGTGATAGAATTCAATCAATGATAGACTTATTCTATCGCTACTTGAGTTTTCTATCAGTGATAGAAATTCAAATTGAATTCTATCACTAGTTGAGTGATAGAAATTAATGTGCTATACATGAATTATTTTAAAAATTCTGCTTCAAATAGAATATAAGAGGTAGAATATGCTGCTGATGGTAAATTCTCATTATATCTCATTATATAATATGACATAATTCATAAAATTTAAACGAGTATTCAATTTAATAAAATTATTAATATATGTTTTTTTTAGAATAATTATTCAGATTTGTTCCAATAATGGTTAACACTAAAAAATGCTCCATTTTAAAGGGGCGTGATAAAAATCTCATATCGAAAATGTGATGATATTTTTTAACATTTATAAAATATATAAATTATTTTTTAATATTACTTCATGCATTATCAAAAAAATTTGAGATGAAATTTAATAATTAAAGACAATGTAAACTCAAATAGTATTTATGTAACTTATTTTAATATTTTTTTATTCAACAACATTAATATGAAGAAATTTGAATATCTAATCTTATCATCATTAAATTATGTAAGATGTTATGAAAGTTCAATTTTTTTTCAATTTGAATATCTAATCTTATCATCATTAAATTATGTAAGATGTTATGAAAGTTCAATGTTTTTTTGGTATTTCAACACTCTATATTAAATATTTTAAATTCATAGATATAAAGATTAAAGATCTCGTTACTTGTAATTTGTTTGTTTTGTTTTTTTTTTTTTCTTTTTGTAAACAAATGTATCTTTAATTTTTGAAAACAAGTGTATAAAATTAAAGATACACCTGTTTCTTTTAATTAATTAATAATAATAATAATAAATAAAGATACACATATTCGAGTTTCTATTTTTTTTTTTTCAGCACCATTAACTTTTGAAGAAAAAAAAACAAATCAATACCAAAATTATACACAAAGGTTTTGTAGATAAAGACAGAATTTTCAAAAATATAATGATAAACAAAAATAAAATGGGATCGTGGAAGATTTGATAATTTGTTGTTTTGAAGGAGAAAATTAAAAGCTGCGGTGGAATCAATGATAAAGGGCAAAAAAGGGAGTGGACGAGGGGCAAGTTTGGATTCCCATATTGCAAATGGAGCAAAACAATATTCTTACCGTCTTCCAAAAGCCATTTCTATTTTCTTTTTCCTTTTTTACCCTTTCAAAACTACTTATTTTCAATCTCATTCTCTTTAACAGTGAGTAAAACTCTAAGAAAATCTTATATAATACAGTAACAATGTAGTTATGAGTTAAAGTCCTTAATTTTTTTATTCTAAAAAAAAAAAAGAAAAAACCTTAAGTTATTAGTTAAATTCATAAAATAATTATAAATAAAGTCATTTTAAAAACAATCTAGCAACTATAATCAAATTTAGCAACCATATATAATCATAGATAATAATAATAATAATAATAAATAACATTGTATCAATGAGTATTAATACTGCAGTATTAAAGCGTATTTAAAACTATGGAGGTAAATATTTTAAAATTTGATTATGTTTGCAATTATTTTGTTAGAATAGCTCATCAATTACAATTTTTCTTTTTATTTGTTATTATTTTAGCTCTTTCTAATAAAAGAAAAGAGATTGAACAAATATTTACAAAATTAGGCAAAAAAAAAAAATAGCAATCATAGTCGTACGGTATAATAAGTCTACGATATAATTAATACATAATATATACTAATAACATATAATATTGTATTAATAATACATAATAATGTATTAATAGTACAAAATAATATATTAATATCCTAAATAATATTGTATGATGAGTATTAGTAATACCGTATATTTGACTAAATTTACAAATATTTTTAAATTTGACTAAATTTATAATTATTTTATTAAGTAGACCATCAATTAGAATTTCTGGAAAAAAAAATTGTATCCGGATCCATTCAATAAATGTGGGCACATTGCTAAACAAGAAATCTATGATAGGACCTATTTATTAAAACATATCAATACAAAATTTGAATATTTAAAATACAATAAATGACATATAAGTATATTGACTAAAATTATATTTTAATTCAGAATTACACGTTTGTTACATTATGCATAACTTTTTAGTTTTTATTTTTTTAAAGGAATAACTAAAAAGTTATTGAGTTATATACCATATCGATTTAATTAATGCAGACGAAACCTAATCCTAATCTCTTACATGATTGGATTTTTTTTTTTCGAGATCGAATTCCTCTTGAAACCGACGAAGGCACATGAGTTGATAGTTGGGACTACCCATTTATTATTTATTAAAATTGTGTGTAAACTGACCTAAAAACTTATATAATATATATAAAAAAAAAAATTATTATATTGTGTAAATAGATAAGTATGGAAAATAGACAAGTATCACTAATATTTTTTTAAGTCACGAAATAGACTTTATAAAACAAACACAGCAAAGCATTAAACAGACTCCTTCAAATCATGTTAGGAAGAGAATGACACAATCCTAAATTCGCAAGAAATTAATACATGTGGATTTTCTTTTTCTTTCATACAATTTATTTTTCAAAATTATGATCAATAATTCAAATGGAACTTTAATCTAGCAATTTAAAACTAGACATCATAATCATCGAAGAAGCCAAAAATTAGTTTGATTGTCAATTACTTTATTTTTTCCAACAAAAAAGGAAATTAAAAAAAGACAAAAAGTGAATATTTTTAAATTGTATAAAGGAAATGGGCACATGATGGGCAATTTTAAAGAAAAAACGGACGAATTATCCTCAGAGTTTTAAGAAATAAAGATAGAAGAAAAGGGGACAGAAATAAATGGTTTTATTATTTTTACTATTCAGTTGATTTTTTTTTTCTTTGTATGAACTTATTTTTATTATTTGTTCGAGTATTAATTGAGTATTGCTCGATCGATATGGATTCATTGTATTTGTAGATATATAATTGACCAATTTAATTACAATTTGTTTTTTTCTTATTTTTTCTTTCTTTTTGCTTCCCCAAAATTAAATCACACGTCATTTGTGAAACATTGGAATGCTCCAATTTCAGGAATATTCAATCAATTTAATTTAATTAATTTTTTTTCAAAACCCCACCTTCAATTCATTCAAGGCTTGTGCTATTATTCTATGTTTTAGATATGTGTGTTCCTTTTATATCTAACTTCATACTTCCACTCAACAAACTTTATTGTTTCAAATAATTAAATTGATTTATTTTAAAATTATTACAAATAAAAATCAAACGCTATCAATATTTTTTCCTTTATTTCCTTTTTTTTACGAGAAAAAAAGTAACTACATTTTTTTTTAGTAAAATTTTAAGAACATGATTCAAATTTTAATGTCATGATTATTAGGTTATGACATTTTGTCGTTAAAATTATACTTTTATTGAGATTACAAATTATATTGTATTATATATATGTGTGTGAATGTTCGTATGTATACATCAACTATTTGTATGAGACCGTTCGACTTTACAATATTTCAATGTTAAAGAAATTTGTAAAAAACTAATTCATAGGTAGGTGATTATCGTGAATTGAATTTATCACCTTTGAGATTTTTTAATGTTCGTTTTATTACTAGGTCAACTTGTTATTAATTACTTATTTGATTAATTTTAAAGTATATATTTTTTATGTTATAAATGCTTCCAAGCTCATTTTAATTTTGGTCTATGTCAAGAAGATTCGATTGAAAGGGTCAGTAACACGTTGGTTTCATTATTTGATGGTAATCCAGTTCAATATTACGATTGTTCGATTCGATATTTGATTCTCATTTGTTAAATCGAATTTTCTTAAATATTGTAATAAATAATTATTCTCACTCAAGTATGTTTAGTTTCATAGTCTTAATGTCTATATAAGAAATATTTTTACTATATATCTCAAAAAAATTATAAATACGACAACTTAAAAAAATATAACAAATATAATCATTAATATTAATGAATATTTGTCACATACTTTCTTATAATACTTATATTAATGAATATTTATAATATAATATTAAAATATATGAATAATTATGAATATAAATACTTTAAAATTTGTTTACGTTTATAATTATTTTGTGTCGATCCAAAAATTTTTTTCTTGTTTTAAGTGTATTTGGGATATTCTTTCCAAGGAACTCCAACCATAAACTACCCCTAAGAAATTACTAGAATGTGAATGGATTTCAAAGTGTAAGAGTAAAGGTGAAGTTTTTAAGAAAAATGAGTGATCTTTTCTTGGGATAAGGTTATGAACTTTCAGACTGTTATGACAGTTGGGCGGTTGGTTACTTTTTTCAATTGAAAAAAAAAACAATGAACAAATAGAAGCTTTGAATAAAGCTGAATTAAACTGTTTTGTTTTCATTATAAAGTTTGGTTTGTGACTCAGAGTATCCCCCATTTTCCTCCATTCTCAAGTTATCCTTTCTTTAAAAAAAAAAAAAATGATCACCTATTTTCCTAACTTACACAAAAAATATCACTTCTAACATACACTTGTTTTCGATTCCGAAACGTTTCAATTTTGTTCCTCTACTTTGTTGATTAATTTAAATGTTGAAAAGAAAAAAAGAAAATTTGAAATACTTGACACTTTCGTGTGTTAGATCGAAATGCAAAACGTGTAAATAACTATAATGTTCTATTATGATTTTCTGGAGGTCATTTGGTAACATTTGTATTTCTCTTCTTTTTTTTCTTCTTATTTTTAATTTTCGAGGAGGAAAAAAAAAACAATTTAAAATGACTGATTTTTTTTTTTAGGAATGTAATTTGTTAACTTAAGTATAATTTTTGGAAAGGGCAGAATCAAGTTTAACTTTGGTTTCTATTTTCAACTTTTTTCAAAACATATATTAAATTATTATTTTATCATTATTGACTTATAAAATGCATAACAAATATGTCAAAGTAAAATATAGCACGGCAATTTTGGATATTTAAAATTAAAGAGCGAAACATAAATGATTCCTAATATGTTTTTGTTTCTTTTTCATAAAAAATTAAAAGAAACCATTATAAAGACAATTAAGTTTTTTCTTTATTAAACAATAATAAATGAGAAACTAATAACATCAAAGGGTAGTATCATAGAATTATAAAAATTGTAATATTATACAAATGAGCTTTAATTTTCCTTGGCCATAAAATAAGATGGGTGACTTACTCTTTTTGTTGGAAAAATGAGGGTACAAGATAGGATATAACTTCAATTATACTAGTATTTAATATACAAATACATGTTTTTTTTTTTTTATCAAAACATAACTTTCATTTAATCGTTACATTTCAAAAGGTTACATTTATACCTATAAGTACTTCTAAGTTTCAAATATATTTTTTAACACCAAGTTTTAAAATGTTATATTTTAACTCGTATTTTGATTTTTTTTTATACAACAATATTGAAAGAAGATAGATTCGAATCTGTAATTTCATGATTATTAAGTTAATTTGTATTTTGAATTTAGTTATTACTTAATCTTAATACATTTTTATCAATGATTTTTCATGATTAATTTTCATTTTTAATTCTTTATGTGAATTTGTTTGTTTAAAAAATTAAATATTACATGTTATAGCAATTGAGAAGTTTGTGAAAATTAATTAATTAAATTACAAATAATTTAAAGAAAATATATGAATAAATAAAAAAAATTAATATAAAAACCATGTATAAATTTTCTAAATATAGGGACTAAATGAAAACTAAACTCCAAATATAAAAATAAAATATAACATTTTGAAACTTTATAATAAAATGAAAATTAAACTAAAAAATCATAAGTAAAAGAAGTGTAACATTTTAAAATTTATGATTCAATTTAAATTATACTAAAAAATTTTCAATACCAAAATTTTTTTTTCTCTTATTTATGTTATAAAATTTCATAATCTTTTGATAATAATAAATCATTATAGGCTTGATACATTATGATTATGAACGGGAATTTTATAAACATATTATAATTATGACGGTTTAATATGTTTCTGAAATAATCATCCAAATATTTCAATAAATGGAAAAATTATTAAAGCTAATTCCAAAAATGATGTTGAGTATTATGAGACATCAAGGTGGTGGTGTTTGATGGAGTACAAATATTGTCTATTAAATGGGAGGTTGTCTATTAAATAAGAGGTTGTGGATGAGACAAGACAAAATTCACAAAAGGTATAATCTAAAATTATAAGAATTATACATGCAATAAATAAATATATATGAATTATGATGCATCAATTCAATGGATGCACTTTGAATTATCCCTATAAAGACTCTATTGGTTTGTTTTGATTTGATTGTGAATGGATGCAATGGATGCATCAAAGTCCACTTTTTATTTTAACTTAATATTAACCCCAACGATAAATTTGAAACTTTTTTACTTTTATTTTTATTTATTAATAAAATTAATACAAATATAAAACATTAAAAATATATTTCTAAAGTCTATAGTAAGAAATTGACAAAAACTATTTTTAAAACAATAAATTAATGGAATGGTAAGTTTTTTTAATACACAAAAATTAAAAATTAAAAGTACATGTACCAAAAACTATTATGAAGTGGCTTAGATTGTATAAGTAATTAAGAGATCGTAAATTCAATTTATGGTAGTCATTTATCTAAAGAATATTTTTATACGAATTTTCTAGACATTCAAATATTTTTTTGACAATGCAATTTTTCAATAACAACGACACAAACACTCACAGATATAAAATTTATATAAAAGGTTGAATCATTGATTAACTTAGTAAGCTTAGTAACATCAGTGTACATCCATAGACCAACAGGTCATGGATTCGAATATCTCACCCCCAATTATTTAAAATTAAATGAGTTATGAGTTCAATTTGTTAGAATATTAATATTAATATTTGAATATTAACATTGATGATGTGTAATTAATGATAATTTATGTTTATCTCTATTATTTAAAGTCCCATGAGCTTTTAAGTTTAGGTTTTGTTATTTTATTATTTAAAGTTGTTGATTTTTTTTTTCTTTTTTTAATACAAATTTGAGAAAGGACCAGCAAACCCTACATAAATGTCATTACTGCTCTTAAATAATATGAGAATCAAATCCGAATTTCTAAAATCTAACATGTGACAGTAAAATTAAAATAAATTACTCCAGATAAGAAAATTAACGTATCACCAATCCATTCGATAAAATTGTTAATTTCTCCTTCAAAGTGCGTCATACAATATATTTTCACCGTTATCTTCTCCAATAATACAATCATTTTTCTCTAGAATAGTTTCATGTATCCCTCTTTAAATTCAGATAATATATCAAGATTTTGATTTGATTGAGAAATGAAGGTGGAATGGGCACACACTAAAAAGATTGTGGAATTTAGGAATGAAGAGAGAAAAAAGTAAAAGGCCATGATCCCCAATCATGAGCATTCATTCATTGTGTGCTATTGATATCAAACCACATTGAAATGTGTGAATTTGGCTACTCTTTTATTCTCATTCCTCGATATACATGCCTTTATGCTCTCTACTTTCTATCTATACATATAAAATTCATTGGGGCCAGATAATATTAAATTTAGTTTTTTTTTTTAAATATATATTTAAGGGTAAATTATAATTAGACCTGGTCAATAATAATATTTACAAAAATTTCACTAATAAAATATATAAAAAAATTCTTTGAATCAAACTTAAAAAAATAGTTTTTGTCATAGAATCTTTCTTCAACCTTCGACCTATCAATAATTTACAAAATAAATCTAGTGTAAATTAAGTAACTAATTGAGTTAAAAATGGTAGAGGTCATATAGTGTGTCACACTTATAACCATAGCATCACATTCTATATAATTGTACTAAATAATCTAACTTAAGAAGCGTAATAGGCCTTACAAAATAATTAACAATAATCAAATACTAACTAACATTAATTGAATACATTAAACATATAATAATTACTCACAACTATTACGGAAAATATTTAAAATTTTATAGGTTTTATCAAATCATAATTTAAGTAGCAAAGTGAAATTTCTAAAGTCGACAAAATGGACAAAACCCAAACTATGTGGGCTCAATTTCTAATAACTTTAGGCGCCAAGTTGAAAATATAATCAAATTATAAAAGATAAAATTCGTAATTTAACCTCAATTTTGAGTACTTGAAAAGTGAGATAGAATTACGAAATGGGTCGGTGATACAGTTGATTATCTTGTTTGGTGTTAATCTATTTCAACTCCATGGTCACGAATTTTTTATTTGTATTTTGGGTGTTTCTTTTATATTATACTACTTTTTAATTCTATCTCTAAAAAAAAAAGATTTTTTATGGATGAATTACAAATTTAGTTCTTAAATTTAAATGACAAAAAAGAACGATTGAATGAATAAAGTTCATCTCCACCAAACAAATTGATTTTAAACGTATTAACTCGGCATCATAATTGCATTTTTATCTTCCCTCATGAAATTACCTCATGAATTCCTTTAATTTCGGACTTTGAACTTTATACAAAATATTCATTTCATCATATTCTGAAATAAACTTTACACAGTTGTATTAGCAGCCAAATGGGATTGAATCACGCTTCCAAGGCCCACTATTAAGGGCCCAATTTGTGTAATGTTCACACTCGGCCCACCAGAAACTAACCTATCCAGCCCGTTCACGATTCGGGATTTTTACTTAGCTACTCCACTGGGCCCAGAACCGATGTTGCGACATCAAGCCCACTTTAGTTTTCGGCCCAATAACCAAGCACGTTACTAGCTCACTTTAGTTTGGATTTTACAAACTATGCCACAACAAAACTCAACAAATTTTTGTAGAAGGTGTCCAAATTAGAAGATTTTGATTTTCATCACTTTTCCTTAGCTTTCATTTAGTAGGGGTGTAGATGGTTTCGGTTGGGTTGGGGATATTTTTTAACCAATCAAAATTTTCGTGTTGATCAATCTGCCAACTAGTCCAACCCTATGCATTAGAAGAACCTAACTCAATCCAATCCAATATTTTCGGGTTGTGTTGAGTTGGATTCTCGAATTGTGTTACTCTACTTTTTATTTTTTAAGATTCAACGCATATCCCATAAATATGTAAAAACAAATGCATGATATTATACTCAACTTAGATTATTTATGTATATTTTTTACGAGTATAATTTTTTGAAAGTTTACAAGTATATTAAAAATATATCTTATTAATTTATCTTACATATCCATGCATAAATAATATTACTAGCACAAGTAGAGTTGAGTTGAACAAAAAAAAAAAAAAATTATCCAACTCAAGAATCAACGCAACCCACAAAAAAACTATAAAATCATAACTCAATCTAACTGAACGAAAATTCAATCGAACACAATTCTTACGATTTGGGTTAGGTAGTTTGAGTTGTTCAAGTTTGTTGATTTGTTTGTACATTCCTAATAATTTTAACATCATTGAACTCAATTGTGTTGAGTTCTAAAAAAAAAGAATGAAATCTAAAAAAAAAAAGTAAAAAGGAATTATTATGTTTGTTGGTTAAATTAGAGAAAGTAATCAAGTTGACCAGTTTATCAACAAAAAAAAAAAAAGGTAAAATGATGTAATTGACCAGTCAACGTAACCGTTACAGTCCAGGGGCAATTGAATTCGTATATTAGGCAATAATCCGATCCGTATCCATGGTTAATCGGTATTTAACCTGATTTTCCCGCTTCTCTCTTTAGCTTAGAGTCTACGCTAATTCCACGGAATAATAATATTTCATCTCCCTTGCACACTTCATTTGATCTTCCATTCGATTTCGTTTTGTGGACCGTTTGTTTTTCGT
>JBBMKA010094196.1:0-12810 GCA_037833695.1 Sechiopsis laciniata
ATGTGTTTTTGAAAGCTACTTTTTTTAATTTTTAGAATTCCTTTAATATTTTAAAAACATTTTTAAAATTTTAAAAATAAAAACAAAAATTGTTTATCAAACAAACCTGCTTTTAAAATATTAAAAATAACAACAGAAAACTAAAAACAAAATGGTTATCAAACGAGGCCTGAGTAACAATGTTTGTAAACTAGCAGGGAGCAAATTTGTTTTAAAGAATGAAACATTATTTGGTTCTTTACCGATGGTTCCAACACTTTCGCCTAAAACATCGGCTCATCCATGTCAGAAGAATCTCAACCAACATTTCGTTACTACCGTCATCAATTCCAAACTTACGCGAAGGCACCAAAACTATTGATCAATAAATTTATAGCTGAGGTTTTTAAAACTAAGGATTAGCAGGCGGTATTGAAAATCATCCGCTATATATTTCAAAAAATTTCAAATCTTTGAGCGTGAACGACGTTTTTTAGAAACGTCAGCTATTAACCACTTTTGGCCGACGTTGTTTCCAAAATGTCTCTTAAGCTAATTTTTGGCAATCGTCTGGTGAAAGTATTTTCGCGGACATTTTGTATCCGATGGTAAAAATCATCGGTCAATACCTTTTTCTTGTAGTAACAATTTTAAAAAAAGAAAAGAAAAAAAATAAGCTTATATTCCTTTTTATTTTATTAGACTTCAAATTAATCACAAATGAAATTTAGACGTTTTTTAGTCATAAGAGCATACACTAATGCTACTAAATTAAAAATATGTAATCTTTTCTATCATTTTGTATTTAATTCATAATTTTTTAGTCACGACATACACTAATGCTATTAAGCTAACCTATTATTTTTATTGATAAAATTGAGAAGTTTAAAATATTAAAGATGAACAAGTTTGGGATAAGTGAACGAAGATGCTAAAATGAAAATATGAAATCTACTTTTCAGATATTAGATGCTTCATTTGAAGACCTCTTGTAATCCCATGATAAAATTATTCTCATTCTCTCACCATTCTTTTCACTTCACATACTTTTCACATAATTTATATTCATCTTAGGCGTCTAATTACTTTTATTTTTCTTCTATTAAATTTATTAATTTTTTTCTCTTTTTTCTTACTATTTCACATTTTTGTATTTAAAACAACTATGTTTTTAAATCCCTCCATCCATTACGTTTCTATTAAATTGCACCGAAAGAATTATATCATTCATTAAATTCGAATTATTATACACATAGTTATATGTGAATTTACCTGAAGAGTAGATTCTATTTTTTGTATTATATTTGAAGCACAATTTCTAAAATAATTCATCTATAACACATGAGTTCTATCCGTAGTAGAACTCAACGAGTGATAGATTGCGTCTATTCTTGATTGAATTCTATCAATGATAGAACTAACCAGTGATAAACTCTATCACTCATTGAATTCTATTGATGATAGAACTCAATTTGGATTTTCTGCTAAAAATGACTTAATTTTGATTTTGTGCTATAGATGAAAATACTTTGTCATTTTTTAATATACATACAAGATCTCCTTGTTATATTTCATGGGTGGAATATTTTTTATTACTAAAATATTATATCCATTTAATAACCATTTTTTTAAAAAATTTAAGTTTGGTCTCACTCAAATTTTCTACAAAAATTTGTATCTTCATTCAAGGAAATGTTTTGATCCGAACCAAATTTTAAAAATCAAACCAAATTTTTTAAAACTATTTTTTACACCGTATTTGATAACCATTTATATTTTTTATTTTCAGTTTTTGAAATTTAAGCCTAAAATTACTATTCTAACATATGGATATGCAAAAGTTGATAACCATTTGATAACCATTTACTCTGAGTGTCAAAAGTTGTGTCAAATATTTCACATTGGATATGCAAAAAGACTTGTATTTGTATTAGTTACTATAAGACAAATGTACAGATCTTTAACAATTTACGAGATAAATGGATGGATATCAAAACAAGATATAAGATAGGTGACTACTTCTCTTATTATCAATTAATTTTTAAATAGAATCTCATACCGTTGTAGTTTGACGTAACAATGTGTTTTTAATAAAAGTATTATAAGGTGAGAATTTGAAGATAAGTTACGATTGAACTAGGTGTCTTAGACATCGATGACTTTTATTGAATTTATTATTATAAAATAAAAAAGAATAGCAATTGTCAACTCTAAATAATAACATTTTTCACTCTCATGCAATTTACCACGTTAAAATTGTAAAACTCCTTGCCTAATTTAGGACCTATATCTAAAGTCAAAAGGATTAAGGATATGATGTTGACACAAACCTTCTAAGCATCGAATCATTTTCTTAAGTAAATTGCAAATAATGCTTCTATTTTTCATCTTATGTACAAAGAGTACCCTTGTGATCTTATTCTTTTTTTCTTCCAAATTTAATAAATACACCTTAAGTTGTGACTTTCTTTCTTTTCGATAGCTTCGACTAAATTGACATAAGTTTAAATCATACATTAAAGGTTAAATTACAAATTTAGTTTATAAAACTTATAAATTTGTGTATTTAATTGATCACTGAACAAAAAAATATATCTCAACTCTTAATTACAGTTAATGAACTTTAAAAATGTAGGATAGGCATGGCCTGTTTAATTAATTTTTATTATATTTGAATTTTTATTATATTGTTTTGAATTTTTTAATTAAACTCGTATAGATACAAAATAAGCAAGTGGGCCCCTAAACTATAAGTTTTATATCACTATATTTCAAAAAATAAATGTATTAATCCTAGTTGTTAGGATGATACTTAAACCATAGGAACGATATCATTTATGTAAATTCTTTTTTGTATTTTTGTATTTGTGTTTTCATTCATTCCAAACAATGTCGTTTGGCATTATTCTTAGATTGTTTATTGTCGATCATGTGCTTGTTTCTATGTGGCTCTTAGTCGTCCCTTTCATTGACTTCTTGTATTTATATTTTTTTTTTCTTCTTCAATGAGAAAATCGAGTAAGAAAGACTTGTTTGGAATTGATCTCTCTCTCAACTGATTTTCTCTCATTTTTTTCCTTATTTTTAAGTTGGTATCAGAGCCACCAGGCTAACGCAATGGGGGATGAGTTTTAGACCTCATCAAGCAACACCACAATGTCGGTTTGAATTTGAACTGCTCGTTTGGGCATTCTCTAAGCTTCGTTCTTACTATGAATTTAAACGAAAAGAACTTTCTTCTATGAAGGGGAATGATTCTTGCTATAGTCAAAGAATAGAAGGTCGATTCGTATGTTTTTGGAACGAAATCCCAGCCACCAGAGCATGTTGATTTTGCAGATAAAGTTGGCAAGACATAGAAGATTCTAAATTTGTTGTTCGATGAATGGACTACAGTTGATAGAGCCATTTCTGGTTGGTTCTTTCGCTTGATGTCTCTTATAATAGCAATTGATGTTGTCTATTTTTTTACCTATCATGAGATGTGGTTGGTGCTCAAATTTGTGTATGGAGTGACAAGTAAGGCTCGAATTAATCACTTGTGCAGGTTAAGCTTCAGAACGCGAAGAGTGGACCTATGAAGATGTTAGAGTATCCATATGTCATGAAACAAGCCTTTAAGAACTTGAAAATGGTTGGTACTTCTATTGATCTACTTGATTTTGTCTCATTCTCAACGGTCTTGATGTTGATGTTGAGTACATCCCGATTATCTAGATTGTTGAGGGACGTGATTTCCATAATTGAAAAGTTTCATTCTAATTTGATTTCATTTGATCGAGTCGGTATCATGGTAGTAATCAATATTCATCTCAAACTAGCTAGGGCTGAGGGACAAGGTAACTCTAATTACTTTCACAACTCTTGTCATACTAATTATGTATGTCAATCTATTGGGTGTGGTCGAGGATGTGCTGACTCGTTTGGACAATGTGGAGGCAATCTGAAACTTACTAATTGCGATGCAAACCTTCAGTTTGTCTTATTTACTAATCGTTTCTTGCTAAGGTAATTTTTGTTACTTTGACTATTTCTTTTAAATGTCTACCACAATTTATAGTTTATTTTCTATCTTGTTTAATTTAAGCATGAGCTAAACACATCTTGGGTAAGGGTTAGGGAACAAGTATATAGGTAGTATTAATTAAGGGTAAAGGAAGATGAGAGGTTAACTATGACAGTCGCTATATTCAACATGAGTCGACTGACAATCCCCTTGTTGCTTGCTCAAAGTTTGCTGATAACTCTTAATTAGAGTTAATATTTAGTATATTTTCAAATCATTATCGTGAGTAAATTGATAAAATATGGAGCTAGGATAACAAGAAAGGATAATTCTAGTGCAAAAAACTTAAGTTCATGCATTATGGGAAAGAAGGAAAAATGAGAGTTTAGAAAGCAAAAACAAATAAGAAAAATCAAAATTTGAATAGCCGTGCTCTGATATTGTTGTTTTGCAGAATTTTAGATGCAAAGCGAAGCAAAGAGAAGCAAGGAAACCACAGAACAAAGCGGTTAAGAAAGAATCTCAAAGCAAAGTTAGCATCAAGGTCACGGACCGGAGCGATAAACTAGAACATAGAATCAAAGCAGCCGCCAAAAAGATCTAAATCTCAAAAAATCTGGGATTTTCTTAAATGTTCCAAGGATTGTGGAAATGATGATTATGAAGCCCTCATAGCCCTATCGTCAAAGATGGAAATTAAGGAAACCCTAGAAAATGCCTATAAAAGGAGTCGATTAAAGCAGTAGAAGGAGAGCCAGATTTTGAAGTTGAAGTCTTAGTTTAGAATTTCTCTGCTTTCGTAGTTGAATGCTTTTACAGTTTTTGTAGTGTGGATTCTCTAGACTTTGCGTTTCAATTGATATTGCAATTTTCTTCATCACGTCTCTGCATTATTCTTTATTTGCTGTTGTTTTGAATCTCAACATGAACTAATTCTCATAAGTGAGGTTAAGGAAAATTGGGGTAGAAGAAGCATGTTTTAAAGGTTGCATGAGGGGGTGTGAATTGAAGCACGTGTAGTTAGGTGATAATTTAAGAGTAAGTGTCGATCAACCATCCACACAAATTGGTAAGTTATTGAATCGAGAGAGGAAGAGCTTAAGGCTGACTGGCATGTTTGGTAGGCTAGCGTAGGATCTCTTACGCATTTAAGAGGAGTTTAGAGATAAACACTCTACTATCGTTTGCCCTGCATTGTTTGGAAGGTTACATTAACTCACGATGATAGTCTTTTTTAGTGTGAGCGAATGCAAGAGTAAACGCTCGATTTATGTACTATAGCAATTTCTCCTTTCCACTTAGCATTTCTAGAACTGCTGACACTCCCCATAAGTACCATAACTTAGCCTTATTCACCATAATTGTTTTAATTACATTTTATTTCCCTTTTTAATTATTATTGTGAACTGAAAATCAACCCTCAGATATTTACTTGCTTTTAATTATAAGTTAACAAATCGAATAGTAAAACCACAGTTCCTGAGGAGAACGATTAATTTACTTATCACTTGTCTGCAGGATGCGTATACTTACGCATTTGTGGATGAAAACCTGTAGATAATCAAGGCATATCAAATCCACATCATTTTCTTTGGGAGAGGAAGCGATGAGAGATCTGCTCTATCATAGTCATTAGGTCAGTGTAGAGACTCCTGCATGTTTAGGGAGAGTTTAGAGATAATCATCCTACTAGTGTGCATGCATCGCTAATTTAATTCTGAGGTCTTGAATTAGATTTCGAGCCTCTATGAGTGTGTTTTGAGACAAAGCATTTAGATCTGGTATAGAACAGAACTTCCTTCTTACCACTAACTTATCCTTGAGTAAATGTCGGCCGCAATGAGTAAATGTCTTAACCCCTAACCTAAGCTTTAACTTAAAAAACTATCTCATCTATTCATATTTATGTTGTCGCTTTATTAATTTCTGTTTAGACTTAGAATCGAAACTTCACTTTAATTTTCCTCTTTCTTTTTTATTGACTCTTGAGTTAATATAACTAGTTGTGAAATACTCAATGAGTGTGAAGATCGATATAAAAATACTTAATACTTGCTGCTATTTGACTGTGTATACTTGCATAATGAGACTTCGAATGTGTAGGATATTGTCGATGCATGTCTATGCATTTAGAGTTAGTTAGTTTAAGTTTTGTGTACCCCTGAGATCGCATCACTTATCCATCTATTATCAGTGTCTTGAGAAGGATTATAACATCTATGGTCTCACTGGCTTCATTTGATCTACTACTAAATGAACTGCCCTTGTTGCTACACATGAAGTTGTTTCTAACCCTCAATGACTGGTATATAGTGGTGCAATCAATCATTTCACATCTAATTTGAGTAATTTATTAATGTATTTCTAGTTCACTAGCAATGACTCTCTCACCGATGGTGATTGTACTTCTCTCTCTGTGTTGGTTCAAATTTTACTCTAGTGTTTCTGGTTCATATGTTTAGCTTACTAATATGTTGTAAAGCATAATCTATTGAGCATCTCTCATTTGAATGTTGTTAACAATTTAATGGTTCCTATGTTTTTTTAGTAATGGAAAAAGACTTGCATCATGTAGTTCTTTGAGAAATTTTAAGAATGAAATGTACCCACTCAAGTTACTTGTCTCCCGGCATGCATCCACATCATTACTTTCCTCTATTCTTCCATCATTTTTGTCTCATACATGTCTCTATTACTTTAACCTTTGTTTCCTATTTTCCTTCTATTACTAGTTGCAATAAATTTCCTTTATGTATAGTGTCAATGTCCATTTGGCACTAATAGTTTGAGTATAGTTTTGATAAGATAGTTGAAAATATTTTATAATATTTTAATCTTAAATTACCTATAAATAAAAATAATTCGTTTTGTGAATCTTGTCAACTTGGAAAATTGTGTGTATCACTTGTTTTTTTTCCCTCATTCTACGTTTGTTGTGTCTAAGCCTCTTGAGCTTGTTTGATGCGATCTCTAGGAATCCTCTCTTATGTCTTTTTCTTTGAAGTACCTCTATTATATCCGTTTTTTTATCATTTCAGTCTGTACACGCACATATAACCCTCAAAATGAAAGGGAACCTCTATTTTTGTTATTTTTAAATACAAAATCTTGTCAATGATCGTTTTGAAATTAATATCAAAATTTTGCAAAGTGATTTTGGGACATTTTGTTCATTTGTGTCTCTTCTTTCTCATTATGGGATTGAGTTTCTTAATTCTTGTCTGTGTATGAGTCAACAAAACAAAATTGTGGTGCTTAAACACCAACACATTGTCAAAATGAGGCTAACCTTCCTCGTTCATGCTTCAATTCTTTTTTGTCACTGGTGGCATGCTTTTAGTTTGACACTCTATGTGATTAATCGCCTTCTAACCCCTGTGTTGGATAATATTGCTCTGTGGGATAAGATTAATGACCGCCCTCCTGATTATACCATATTTAAAAGTCTTTGGTTCAACATGTTAGCCGTGCTTCAGACTATGTCAACCTCATAAGTTTCAGTAGCATAGTACTTAGTGTGTCTTCATGGGATATAGTGAATCTCATTAGGGTTATAAGTGTTTCAATTCTTTATCGCATCCATATATTTCTCGTCATGACGTCTTCAATGAGTTCACTCCCTTATTAATATCTTATTTTTTCCAAGTCGTCCTCTACTCTGCAAACAATACAATTGTTTCTTTGATTCCTTTTCTAACCATCCCGACCTTCTCTTCTAACGGATTGTTCCCTGTAACAAGAGTTGTTGTGAGACATTCCTTTATAAGTTGATCATACACAAGGTGAACTCTCAGTTCCTCACGATTTTGGTATTTTTATGCCTATTACATTTGACTCGGAGCTTCCTCCTATAGATGATTGTGTTGTTGCACAACTTTCTATTAGACCACCCATTTTTCCTATTGATTCAATCGTTACATAGGTCTTATATAACTATCACACAAGTTATTCCTTGTAAGGGGTAACCTCACAATGCTAAAGAGGCATTTCGTGGTCATAATGCTAAAAAGGCATTTAGGCATTTCTTCGATTCTCCAACCTGTTGCTGCCAAGTGTTTCCTTTCACATTCGTTCTCTCTCTTCCCCTCGATTAATATGCCTGCAGAACTCATCCCCTTCATGCATTCATTCGTTGACAAAAAAATCACCACTAGATCTCCGATCTATCGTTGGAAAAATCCATCGATGTTATCAACCGAGCTCTAGTTCACACATGTAACCACGAAAACAAGCCAATCTACATCTTACGACTTCATTCATGAGGATCTAACCCCGATACAAATCCCAAGAGGCTGAACCGTGCTTGAAACTAGAGATATCCATTTTTCCCATGTGGTCGAGGCATAGCGGTGATTCACCCCTAATATTGTCATGAATCCCTATTAGGTAGGGAACATGGGTGCGAGTAGTGGAGAAAAATTCTCCACGAGCTAAGCAGAGATGTTTCTCCAATCTCTGCCCCGTAATGTGTGTGTGTGTAGAAATATTTATTGAAATGAGCACTTTTCTTTAACAACTAACTATTTAGTCGAAAATTAATATATACGTTTCAATGAAAAATTAACTATTTAAAAATTTTGTTTAGAAAACATATGAAAATATTAAACGGAGAAAAATTTTCGTGGGGAACCGGATCTCTGCCAATTCCCCGCGAGGATCCCTGCCCCGATTTTTGTAAAAAAAAATGGTAAATTTCGTAAGGACAGTGATTGTATTTGGTGGCGGGGAGGGGGACAGGGAGTCATTCTCAAGCCCCACCCTGCCTCGTGGACATCTTTATTAAAGCCTTATATCCACGATCATTTCTGTTAATCTTTGACTGATTGCATCTTCGGCCACAGATCTGTCACCCAAAATCGAAAGTAAACTAAAATCCTACGTGGACCTGAATGCTTTGACATGGATTCCATCTCAGATCCATGAGCTTTCACTCAGGCGTGCTATATGTGTTGCTCACGTGCATGAATCCAACCCTTTTCCGCTTTGCTCAACTCGCAACTATGCTCCGACGAGCCTTCGACAACACATTTTTTACATGATTCCCATTGGCTCAATTTTTTGCGCTGAGTCTATTTTTACAGTTTTATGAAATTCCAAAACTCTGAACTTGCTGTTTTGGTTCTTTTACTCATTCAAATCCTAATTTCGTTGTTTGGTTTCTATGATTATTTTCTTAATTGTTCGAGGCTAGCTAGGCACTCTTCTCAAAGAGTTTTGTAAATTTTAGAGGTAAGAACTCTTATCTAGGATTTTGTTTGGGCTAGGCCAAAGGCCTAGCAGTTTGTGATTAAAACATTTATTGTATATTTATTAGTAATTAATAAAGAGTTATTCATTATTCAAATTGTTATTTAATTCACATTATCCAAACCAAACACATTAATTAGATTAATGGGGTTAAACCCTAGTTTATCGTTATGAACACTTGGACAAGTATGCTGGACATACAAATGGATCTTTGTCCAAGTGAATACCGTTTATAGTATTTGAACTAAGGTTGGGCGCCTCGTCTTAGTGACACTGTTGGTACGACCTACTTTGTAAGTGTTGTAAACGACATAATCTTAGATTTTCATGTGGAGACATGTTAATAAGGGTTCGTATGCAAAGAGTTAACTTAAGACTGGACCACAAATATTTGATTTACTTAAGTAATTCGTTATTGACTTGGATCAATATTTCACTAGGATGATCGTGTGCTAGTATGATCTCAATCCTAAGGAAGTCGTGAACTCTTGCTTGTAAAAGCGTCATTTAATGTGCATGAGTGAGATTAGCCAACGATGTTTATTCAATAAGCCTCATACATTAGAGATTAGTGTTGTAAGTGGATAAGAACGCAACATCAAAATAAGAAATTCACTCCTTCCATAATAATATGCAACTAGAGGAGTTGTTCTCTTAAAAATTGATTACATAACTTTAACAAAGGGTATTTTCCTCTCATTAGCCTGAGAGGACACTGGTTTATGGTTGGAGCATGAAAAACTTGTTCATTAGAGGAATTAGTTCCATTTAAGGAGAAAAATGTGATCATAGGTGTAAAAGAGACATTTGACCCAGTTGTGATTAATTACGAACAACTCGTGAATGGCCAATTAGCAGATGATCGATTATATCTGTGGAGATAACTTATCTTACAGTGTGAGAGAGTGTAGCTCAGACCTTTAGTGGAATAAGCATGTAGTTAATGAATGTGAATTGGATCCAACATCATTGAAGCTTCCAATCTGTAGGTTTATAGGTCTTAAGGCTAGCTCATATGAACAGGTACGTCGATAGGTATCAAGGATTAGTTTTAACAGTTTAAGCTAATTAATAAATATGTTTAACATACTAATTATGATGAATTTAGTCTAAGGTATTAGATACATAAAGCTAATTATTAATATATTGGATATATTAATGTTTATAAAATAAATATTAATTAAGAAAATTGATTAATATCTTGGATATATTAATTGAAAATATGTACTGAATTGATTTTATTAATATATGGGACATATTAATAATTATTTAAGTATTGGATAATTAAATATGTACTCAATTGATTAATTACATGTCACCTCCATATTGGATAAGAAGCTGACTAAGAAGTCTATAAATGGAGACCTTAAGTCTTTACACTTTAAACGTTCTATTCTTGACCTAGTTGCTTCCTAAGTATTTTTTCCCCTTTATAAAGGCTTCCAACCAGACGATCGACATAGTTCAGAGATATAGCCTGGAAGACTCTTAGAGACCTTTTGAAGAAGTCCATGAAAAATAATTACTCGTCTTATGCGTTCGGAGATAAAGACCCACTAGAATAGATCAGAGTCGACATTCTCTATGAGTATTCATTATTTTTTTTAAACCTAGAAGTATTCATTGTTAGTTCAATAACACCTAGGAAATTTTGCACGTAGATTAAATTGTTTAATCTAAAACTAAAATAAAAATTAAATTTGAGTTTTGAATTTTCTCTTTCGTTGCATGTGTGCGTCGTTCCTTATAGGGTTTTATGGTCTAGAATTCTTATGATAGTTTAAAGTTGTCCTTGCAATTACTGGATTATCTGTCGATGCCTAATTTAAGCATGTTGAATGTTAGGCCAGCTTGAGCATGTAGTTTATTACATTATTATAAGTTGTTTATCATACTGAATACCTCTTGAACATTTTTTTTTAGAGATTTGCATTGTATTGATTATCTAGTGAACGATATTATTAGTTGTATGCTATCATGAATACTTGTTGTATGTAGTTATGATGTTATCTTTGATTGTTTATTTTGGTTTACTACTTAGTAATATAGGACATTGAGTATGTTAACCTTGATAGTTATCTAACTGTTGTTTTTATATCATTCTTAGACTTGCTTGGTTTGTCATCATCTAGAGGTCTAGGAAGAATTTTGGGAACTACTGATCTAAAATTGAGTTTGTGGTTCATTATACTTGTGCTCAAATCAAGACGCAAGACAAAACTAATAAAGTTACAATTGTGAGCGGAGTATTTACCTAAGTTGGACGAGGGAATCTAGTGAGGTCCACTAGTGTTGAGTCACATTTATACTCCTTTCTACTAGGCCCGTGTAGACCTAGTACGTGTTCAGCTGGTGCAAACCTACCCTCATCGTATTCAACTTCGTGCAGTATATGGGTGAAACATATTGTGTCCTAGTGGAGAGCACCCACAAACTTGTGATATTAGCATACCATTTCCTGTTGTCTAGAGTCGTTAACCAAGGTATCCCTTAGGTCTCTTGAATCTTTGGGCTGATATGCCCCTCTAACTTGTTAGGATATCGAGCTTGAAGTTGGTATTAGCTCATTCTTTAAGACGAATGAGGTTCCTATAGAGCCAGGACCTATGAGTCTATGATTGAGTCAAGTTTAGTATGTTCCTGATGAGCCTGACAATTATGTCTTGATGAGTCAAGGCTAATAGTTCCCTAATAATTGTTATGTTTAACTAGGGCAAATGTGTCTCTAATTACTATTATGATTTCTAAGATCACTTAGATACTTATGAGCTGAACCTTGAAGGTTTTTTAGTTCTGAGCTGTTAAGCTCATTTACTCTTGTCTAATGAGCTAGGGTTGACTCCCCAAGCTAACTTGGTCAGCTGATAGAAGTGACCAAGATTTACTTGTGATCGTAATGATGAGTTTCGAGTGTTGGGTTGTTGATGACGTATGTGATTATTGTTGAATATTTATCTGATTTGAATTAAATAGCATATTTTAATTTAAAATATTTGAGTCATTCGAGAATTTAATCATGCATGCGGTAAATACAGATTTTAAGCTTTATTTTAAGTTGGGTTTTTACACTATCTGAAGGGGACAGTACACTACGGGTTGTTCTTGGCTAAATTGCAAGCTTTATTTCTTGTCAATTTACAATGAGGCGAACCAAACTCAGTGTGATACCATCTCTCTCGTTTGAGGACGAATGTTAGGGATGATACTTAAACCATAGGAACGACGTCGTTTATGTAAATTCTTTTCTATCATTTTGTATTTGAATTTTCATTAATTCCAAACATTGTCGTTTGATGTTATGTTTATATTTGTTATTTGTCTGTCATATGCTTGTTTCTGTGTGGCTCTTAGTTGTCCCTTCCAATGGCTTCTTGTATTTATATTTCTCTTCTTCTTCGATGAGAACATCAAGTAAGAAAGATTTCTCATGAATTGATCTCTCCATCAACCGATTCTCTCTCTCTCTCGATCTTTTCACGATTTCTAAGTATAGTATATTCATTAATTTTAAAATGTAGAATATATTTGGAACCTATTGAGAGAATTTATTTGACACGAAATTAAAAGTTTAAAGATAT
>JBBMKA010094217.1:0-12808 GCA_037833695.1 Sechiopsis laciniata
GTCATCTCTTGTACTCTATTTATACCCATTGTTGTGTTCATTATTAAATGAAGAATTTAGAGAATTTGAATTTCCATATTTCAACACTCAGCAATTAACAGAACAACCCCGAAAACCTGGCAAATTACAAGATTACCCCTGAAGGTAAAATTACCAAAATATCCTCAGAGGTCCAAGCTGCCCTAACGGCCCAACCGACAATAGAAAAAGCAACCGAACTGGAGAACCAAAATGGAAAACTGGGCCGTTACAGCCTTCGCTAGTTACTTCGTTTGAGCGAATCCCTAAAACCCTTGACCCTCTCGATATTTCACCTACTATTGTTACTTACTACTTATTACTTGTTATTTCGCTTACTCAATCGCAACCAACATCCATTTTCTTTCAACAACATGGTGACCTTGACTCTTGCATGAACCCGACTTTAAACATACTAAATATCCCTGAGGATAATGACCTTTAACTTACATTAAAACTTGCTATAGAACGACTGCGTATACTTGCGCATTTGTAGAGACTCACACACTTAGTCATTATTGAAATACAGTTCGCTTAGGCGAAGCTGGGAATCTTTCAAACCATTATTCATTCAATTAAAATCTTAATTAAACAGACACGTGTGAATCTTGCGAACACCTATCTTGCATGATGAATCAAGACAACCAATAAACAATAAACTGCAGAGCGGACTCCCATGATCAGTCAGCTCCTCCTCTACCATTTCGGTGCTGCCCAAAGTTACCTGGTGGAAAACCACAAAATAAGGGTGTGTACAAATGGTACTCAGTAAGAATCCCCAACTGGGGTATAGTACGCAAACAACACATCATCTAGCATCCTAACAAACATGCAATACAGTCAACCAATACATCTCAGAATGAATTCTCAACTTAACTTTCAAACCTTGAGAGTTTCTAACTCTCGGCTAGTGACCAGCTTGCTATGCTGATCCTGGACACTTGGGAGAGTACCCAGTGTCTGGCTCTAAACTGAACGAAATGGTGTACTGACGACATTAGCCCGAGGGAGTCGTCCTCTCGACATCTAATGCGTGTGTGCGCACACCGCATGCTACTGCAAACTGGGGCATATGTAAGCCTACACAAACTACATCGGTCTAGGTCTGCATGTCTAACTAACGGAATGTTGTCTACTGATCCACAGCTGGTGGGAGGCCCTCGGTACCCAACTGTGGTAGCCTGTTCATACCTACACCTAAAGCTAAGGATCGTCCCAAGGTAGGCTTGCACCAAGGAAATGACCCCTCTCTAGCAGGCCATAAACTAGACTTCATCGGGGTAGTGTGCTACACTAAAAGCCGACTGCAGGGGTGGAAATCAATCCTCATTGATCCCGACTTATGGGGGGAAACATACGTCGTGTCTACCTCAGGCTTTAGATGATGACAACCTAACTGTAAGACATGCTAAGAGTCCAACAAGCTCGATTCCTAACAGATCACCAACATGCTCAGCGTTAAAGACATACAATCCCTAACATGGTACTAATAACATATTACATGGAATGAAACACATGCCATCAATACAGTCAGATCACTACATCAAACCTATTCACTAACACGTGCTCATAATACAATAAAACAAGCAGGCATAGTTCACTATCAATGAGATTCACGCAGGGTCCACATAACCAGGATAAGGAATCTTTACCTAAATTAATTACAGAACAAATAATAAGTTGCTCATTGAGCTGCAAAACCAACACCACAAGCTTAACTCAACCTAGATAGTTTATAAATAAGTAGTTAATTAATAATCCAGGCTATCCAAATTAACAGTGAAATACAAGGGAATCGAGAATTACCCAAACCCAAACGAAATAGCACGGAACGAGGCACGTTACTATGGCTGAACGACACCAACGTGTTGTGGCTGCTGCTTCTCGAGAATACGTGCACTAGACAAGGGCTGCATACAGACGTGCTACTGGCGTTGACCGAGGCTGCGTAGGCGTGCAGGACACAGGGCTGCACTGGGAAAAATGGGCATGGGCGTGCGACGGGTGCTAGAGCGTGCACGTAGGGACATAGTGCGTTGGCTGAGGCGGGACGGGCGCGGGCGGGGCTACCCTGCTGGGTAGACCGGTGTAGCTGGGCGAGTGTGCGTATGGGGATCGCGTGGTGCATCACTCATGGATCTGCTGTGGGCTGGGATCTCGGGCATGGGTGGAAGCGGACGGCTGGCCTAATCTCGATGTGGGCGGAAGATTGATGCAAGTACGGTTTGATCTCGGTTGGAGAGGAATCGAACAAACAACGGTTGAGAAATAGAGAGATCGAAGGGGAAGAAAGGATTTGATCGCAAAAATCACCCGACTTTTCCTCTGGACAACGATGCGAAAGGAATGAGAATGGCAAGACCCAAATGATCGATTTAACCAGCAAACCCTTTTTTTTCTTTTTAACTAAATCTTTTCCTTTTTAATTTTTTTAATTAAACTCTTTTTTCCAAATAGCCAAACCAACCCTCCAAGCTTGAAATCAAAAAAGTAACCCAAATACCCTTAAAATCATAAAATTGGCCTTAAGGGTGATTTTACCAAAATACCCCTTAAGGCTAAAACTACCATAACGACCCAACGAATCAACAGAATCAATTGAAAACATACCTATAGAATCGTATCAAAACTCGGGTTGTTACATCAACGCTGCTTAACATGGAAGATTCTTTGAACTCTTATAAAAGTCTTAAAATTAATGTTAATTGTCCCTCTCTATCTCGTTTGTTCTTTGTTGATGATAATTTTTTTTTTCAAGGCTGATAGAGATGGCTATTTTAAAATCAAATGTTTTTTTAATATGTTACGATAAATCCTCTGAGAAAGTTGTTGATTTCGATAAATTTGTTATGTTGTTCAATGGTATTATTCGGAAGAGTGATTAGATGGTGCTTAGCAATATTCTTTGGGTTAAGGTTTATGGCAATCTTGGGATCCATCTTTGCATGCCATCGTAGAATCTCAGAGACAAAAAGGCTATTTTTAGTTCTATCAAAAGGAGGTTGGAGAAATGTCTTCAAGCTTGAAAGGGGAAAATGCTCTCGAAAGTGGGGGGGGGAGTGCTTATTATGGCAGTGGGTTAAGCCACTATGAGCTATTTTAGGCTCTCTAAGTCCTTTAATGAGGAACTAGAGTAGTTATGTGTGCGCTTCTAATGGGGGGAAAAGGGTAATAATAGAAAAATGCATTGGTTGAGTTGGAAGAAAATGGGTTAGAGAAAATGGATGGGTCAAATGGGGTTTTGAAACCTCAATCTTTTCAATCAAGCTTTTCTAGCTAGGCACAATTGGAGAATTCTAAAGTATCTTAATAGTCTGTTAAATTGAGTGTTAAGAGAGAAATACTTTAAAGATGGAGATTTTCTTAAAGCTTCTTTAGATAGTACCCCATCCTTAGTTTAGAGGAGCATTTTTTAGGGGAGGAATCTATTTGAGAAAGGGAATAGATGAAAAGTGGGTAATGGTAATAGAATTATTATTGAACTTGATCATTGGCTTGCAAGGGAAAGAAACATGTATGCTGATGAGGTTAAAAATAAGTGGTTTTTTTTGTAGTGTTGCAGAATTGATTAAGGAGGATAATACTTGGAATGAACGGATTATTAATGAGATTTTCTATTGCGAGGATGCTAAGGTGATCTTAAATACCCCTATTAGTTTGAATGGAGGGAAAGATGGGATTATGTTGAACCATTGCAAAAAATAAATTTTCTTGGTCAAAAGAGCGTACCATGTAGCCATTTCCTTGATGATAATAAGCTGACCACTCATTCGAACCTTCAAGCTGGCTCCCATATTTGGAATAGGTTTTAGAATACTGCTTATTCGTCCAAGATTAAAGTTAGGGCGTGAAGTGATATTTCTAATGCTATTCCTTCTAAATGCAATATTTATAATAGATGAGTTAACATTGAGGTGTTTTGTCCCCTTTGCGAAAAATGGATAGAGTCTAATGTTCACATTTTAAAAGACTGCAGATGGTTCATTAAAATCTAGAAAGAGATCTTCCCTTGGTTTTCTAATTTTAGCCTTTTTGTTGGAACACGAATTTAGGGCTCGATGTTTAGAAAGGGGTTTGTTATAGAGTTGGAATAAAGGATCGATACAAGGCTTTAATTATTATTTGGGTATTATGAAATTTCAGAAATTTGAGTATAAAGGAGAATGGTGGAGTAAAATTTCATAGTCTTCAAATCATGGTTTACAAAGCTATTAATTCTCATGGTTTTTCTTCTGCAAGTGGTCTAGAAAAGGTTGTGCCCCCCCCCCCCCCTAAGGTTGTTGAAACCTAAGCCCGAACACGTCTCTAAAGCCGAACTCAAGAGAGGGAGGGATGGGCTGGATTGTTCAAGATTGGAAGGGGCGGGCAAAGCTTGTTGGATGGAGATTGGGGTATTGGAATTTGTCTGTAACGCCCCAGTTTTTCGGTGCATTTTTGGTAATTTTGTTTGGTTGGGTTAGAATTGCAAATGTAGAATAAAAGGAATTTAAGGGTTTGTATTTTGGTATTTTGAAAAGAATCTTATTTCATTTTAAGTTTAGTTTAACATAAGGAAATAAAAGGGAAAATTAGATGGGTTGTATTTTGATTTTTTTTTAATTCAAAAGAAAGGAAATAAAAGGGATGTTTTAAAAGAAAGAGCATAAAAGTTTTAGATAAAATAAAAAGTAAAAGTTGGGGTTTGAACTTTAAAGAAAAGAGAGGCCCATTTTAAGTGTCTTAAAATAAAAAGAGAAGAAAGGGGTTTTTCAATAAAAAGAAAAAAAGAAATTAAAACAAACATAGCCCCCATTTTCATCTTCTTCATACCCTAAGTCCCCAAGCTTCAGCTGCCCGCCTAAGCTTCGCCGCCAACCTCCATTTTTCGCCGTTGTCTGCCACAGATGCGATCGCCGCCGATTTGCCGTGCCTCCGCCGCAAGACCCGCTTGTAGAGCAGCCGGCCCACGTGTAAACCAGCCCCGTGTCTCCTGGCCTCGCTGCAGGTATCTTTGCTCAGTCACATGGGTCTTGCCGCACATCTCCGCCGAGGTTCTGTTCGGCCAGCTCACACTACTACAAAACTGGGATATAATGATTCTAAAAAAGTGTCACAAACGCTTTAGATGATACTCTTTTGCAATCATTCTATCGCACATCATTCATTGATTTTAGATGATAGTTCAAAAGAAGTGTCATCAATAACCTTTAGATGATACATATCTACAATCATTGTATCGCATATCATTTATTCTCTTAAGATGACACTTATTTAGAAGTGTCATGCAAACACTTTAGATCATATTGTACTATTATCATCGTAGCTCAAATCATGATACTTTAGATTATACTTTACTTCTCAAAAAGTGTCATTGAAAACTCTTAGATGATATTTTTCAACAATCATTAATTCGTTTTTATTGACATTAATTACATATCATATATGAGCTATACATGATACATAAAATAAAATATCAACAATTTATCTACGACACTTTTTTGTCATCACTAAATATTCAAATATGATACTCATTTTAGTCAAATATCATCAATTGTTGATAATAAACTTTTGTCAAGAAGGTACATAAAACAATAACAATTGGTATATTTTTTTTCTATTGATACCTGTTTTCCTTTTTTCATATTTATACCTGTAACTACATACACAACTATTAAAATAGAATAGTCTTTAATCCAAATTATTGTAAGAACTTTTTCCATAACATACTTTATAAATTAACATTAATGAAAGTAGTGATTTATAAATATAATTGTAAATGTTGTGTAATCATTCATGGGGTACATATAAACCCATCCTACATATGTAAGATACATAGAGAATATTCATGGTTGCACCAAAATTAGGATATGACTTATTCGCTAGTTGCATTATCTTCACATATTTAGGATGATGCAACATATCTATCATCAAAACCTCTCGAATTATATTGAATTTGTAGTTCTTACAATAAAACAATAAAATAGATTCAGTTAACCCAAATTAACATATATCATATTAGTTCAGAATAAAACACATAGTATGAGATTCAAGACACGGTCATATAACACATCACTCATATCAAACTCTAATGAATAACTTGGCAACACAAAACAAAACAAAATTACTCTAGAATCATAAAATAACCAATCCAATGTGCTTCTCATGTTTACTATCTAGCATAGCATGCTTCTCCATCAAGTTCATTAACAAACACAACATTGCATACTCTATATGTTAATCAATTCACAAGTCTCATTTTACAATCCAATTTGCTAAAATTAGAGGTAATATTCATGTTCACTAATCTAGCATAAACTTACTTCATCAATTCTCCATGAAATTCATTAACAAACAATAGATTGCAACAAACAACGAATCTGAAATCTCTCCAACACATTAATAGAACAAACACATTCATGCTTATGATAATAGAACAATACTTAAATTAAAGCAATACTCAAATCTAATAGTACAAACACATCATGGTTAAGATAAGCACAACATAATCATACAAGCATTCAATGATATATATATATATATATATTGCACTAGTTAACAATATAAATATGGCTACCATAATTGCAGGATAGCCATAACTCAATATGTCTAAGTAAATACAATATATAAGTACCTGAAGAACATCCAATGCTTTGTGTATTCTTTTCATAGTCTCGACAACTCATTCTCTTACGAGAACATTCATCCATGATATCCACTAGCAAAAAAAAAAAAAAAGATAGTCTTCAATATTGTTTATAAGTATATATCTCTAATATGTAATTTATTTAATATATATGCTTTCATTTCCGTTTACCACTTGGTACAATGGGTATCTATTCAAATACTGACACTTGCTACGTTCTTATGCACCAACAAAATGTATTATGGCCATATCTTGATGAATGTGGAGGCAACAAAATGCATTTACTAAAAAAACCTAGCCCTTCAAGGCATCACATAAAAGTCTAGTACACTTCCTACGCGAAGTGTAGGTGGGTAAACGAAAATGCATTTACTCAAAAAAACTAGCTCATTCAGTTCGTACTTTAACAATGTCATCTTGTGTATAGCTAGATGGAGCATTATTCATCTGAGAATAAGATGAAAAAATATAAATACTAGTATATTACTATTAAATTAATATCTAACTCTGATTATATATACTTACTACATCTATTATTGAGTTTGTGTTTTGACACACAAGCTCTAGCATGTACATTGTGATGTAGTAGCCGCATTCCGCTACCCTAGATTGTTTCGAACACTATAATTTGAAGAAACATCATAATACATTGATAAGATAGTATAAAGATTTCATAGCTAATGACACATACTTATAGAATATGTTCACTTGATAGAGTTCCAAACGGGCTTCTTCTTTTTTAGTTGCTCGAATGATCTGCAATTTTAGAAATGATACTATATTAATAAACATAATGTTATTCATAATAATATTAAGAATATAAAATATTTAACATACATTCCAATCACGCTAATGATATCTTGGTTAAGATGATTTTTTAGTGGATCCATCCAGAATACAATGCCACTTGAATTGTCAATCAGTATTAAAGTCCAATGATTCCTATTATAATATTGAAATATAACATGCAAGTTATATTATATAATGAGATATATAAAGAATTCATGCAAGACATACCCAGAATTGTACGAAAATATTAAAACTTGAGTTGAGTCTAATTGTTCAAGTCTGGTAGCCAGCATCTTTACTTGTGACTCATAGTCTCTGAAAATAGAGATGGATCCAGCGTCAAAAAAATTATATACTCTTATGCAAGTGGTGTTAGCTTTTTTAGCATGGAGGCGTCTTTAACATATAATAAATTATAATTAGTCATCAAATAATATATTATACAAATCAAACACATTTCAAAACATTAAACTTGTACTTACATCATATAAACGTCGATGCAAGAAGTTCCTATTGGCCGCATTTGACAAAAATCTCTTAACACTTCGATCCAAATGCTACACTTTAGGTGCTTACCAAACATTTCTATGGGTGCAATTATTTGAATGGAAGGCCCAATATATTTTAATTCTTGCAATAAGCAACGAAGAAAAATAGAAGGACTCTCAACAAGTGTCTCTGAGGTTATCAATGGCTGTATTCGATGCTTTGCCTCCTAATTCAATCATAAAATAAAAATACATTATCAATAAACGTATTTGACAAGTACCTTATAATATATAAGTCACATTACTTTTTCATTATCTATTAATACTAGATGTCTTGGCCACAACAAATGAGAACCTATCGCTTGAGATAGTAGGCTATCGCCCTTCTTTGATGGTAATGGAACCATACAATCACCATCTACCACCACATCAATCAAAACATTTAACATTTTCATCGTTCTCATTGTAGTTGAATATTGTCCCAGCAGCAACATTTTTTTTAACCAAAAGCTAACCGACAAGTAGTTCCATCCTATTTGAAATTGTCATTCATTTAGTAAGAAGATTAATTGTTCTTAACATGGAGTTTTCAAAATATGGTACTAAGAGACGTTCACCTTATATTTATCTGTCATCTGTTGAGGGACTTTTCATGCTCTGTTTTTCTAATCTAAATAAAAGTTATAAAAAAATAATTAATATATCATTAGAGAGTAAGAACTATAAAAATAGTAGAATCATGCATAACCTCTTTTTGTTTGTTACTGGCTTGAACATTTGCATTCTTCATGTCTTTCCTTTCATCTTCTTAGGGTGTACACTTTTTTTGCTTATGTTTTGAAGCATTTTCATCAATTTTATCAGTTTTGGTTTCATTAACTGTAGTAAGGTTAGCTTGCCTTCTTTTATATAGTTCATCCTCCAATTCTAGTATGCGTGTAGCCATGCGTGCTTTTTCCTCATCATCATCTTTTCGGTTGTCTTTCTTGACATTAGAAGTTGACCTGGAGTGTGAAAATATGTAGTAGGTGTTACAAACTTACCCACACCACGTACTTTGCCTGGGGGATCTTGGAACCTAATGCTTGTGATAGAATGTCATTCGACATGTACATGTTTCCATCATCGTCAATTAGAGTAGTCATTAACTCATCTTAAATTAAAATGTGCAAATATTAGTCATTAAGTTTTAAATCAAAGAATAAAGTTTATATAGAAATACGTACTACATGATTCGCCACTTCTTGAGTTTGTACGTCTAGTATTTTTCCATCACAATCCATACGCGTCCTTACCCATAAATTGCATCGATGTTCACGTTTTGTAGTTGTCTTCTGTAACAACATTACAAAAGAAAATAATGAATATATATATTAGACAACATAACTTATACAATAAAGAAAATTAAAAAAATATCTTACCATTTCTTCAGCAAGGTTGGCATACCCCTTGCATGACAGGCGATGATTATACACGTGCTTTTCTCTATTTTCTCTTCGTTTTTCACTAACGACCTTATTATAAGTATAAATATGAAATATAATTTTTATCACTAATGTTCTCCAATAATTGTGTTGAATGTGAGAATAGATACACTTACTTTGAACTCCTTTTGAAGACATGGTTTCACAAATTCTCTCCAATGGTCTTGCTCAATGTGAGAATATATCATTAGTGGATTTTTCAACTTGTCTCTATCTTCCTTGACCGGCTTTATAAATTTTTTGTTTAACCTATACTTAAATTGTCTAAATGCCACACTAGTGGACTTTGAGACATTTTTCTTCGATCGAGGGTCCACAACATAAGCATTCTACATACATTAATAATAGAGTTGCATTAATGTCATTATACGGTATTATACCATAAATTAATATTATTACCTATACTAACTCAAATATTTTCTCTTTCGTCTCAATTAGAACATCGTGCCAACTCTTGAATGTGATTGGAACATGAACTTGTGCACACATTCCAATAAAACTTTGCATTGTCGTTGCATTAATTCCAATAGGTTGGCCTAGTTCAATATAATGAACTACCTTTCTTTAACCCTCGCTACTATACGAGTAATTTCGTGCATACCGCTAGGCCCTCATGTATTAGATTTCGATGTGCATTCTTCTTCGCTCGGTGGTAAAGTCTCATCCATCGAATCGTCTGAATCTTTATTCATAATGTCATCAACTGGATCGTCTAAAATATCATCCATCTATTGTAGATACAATGTGCAGCAATAAACAATTAGTTCTAAAATCATAGAAGACTGATAATCAAGGTATCATATGCAATAATAAATAACGAGTACTGAAATTCAAGATAGCCAATGATTAAGTAAATTGTGCATTAATTAAATCAGAAGTCTCAACTACGTTGGTTCTAAATCCAATGATACATCAAATAGATTGTCTTGAAAACATGACTCATGATAAACGAAAGAAGAGACTCCCTATAAAATTACAAGTACCTACAAAAAACACAAAAATCTATGTTACGAAAGATATAAACATCACAATAAATGAAATCATTTAGAATGAGAATAGTACTTCATTACTTATTATCGGTAATCCATGTCCCATCACAATCATTCCTAGCATAGGAAGTTTCACCGTCGTCTATATCGAATGCCTGATTCCATCTAGTAGCTGATGGACAATGTAATGAAATATCCCCGAGTTCATCGTCATAACACGCTTTAATAAAGTCCCTTTGCGATGGTGTGACAACAATTGACCATCTTGGATCACATGGATCTTCAATATAAAAACTTGTTTTGCTTATGTTGCTAGTATAGACGAATTTGAAACATGTCCAATATGGTGGAGATCAACTAAAGTAAAACGAAGATCGTCTATGCGCACACCATTATGATTTTTAACCCAATCACATTTGAATAAGGGACCTTAAATATGTTGTAATTATCTTCCCATATCTCTTGAATAACTCCATAAAAATCTACTGGATCTTGTCCTTAGCACTAGAAACTTGCATTGTTGATGCAACAAGTGTCACCCCACTATTTTGGACAACTCAATTTTCGTCTCGAGATTCAATGTTATAACTATACCCATTACTCTTAAAAGCATCATATTTAACCAACATTGGGTTTGGGCCATGTGCTATCCATCTTATTGTACTTGAAATATTTTTTCTCTCATGTATTTCTCGCATCACCTATCATACAACTTAAGCAAATAAGATACTAAGACTAGATATATAGAATGATAACTAATATATCACAAACAAGAATACCTCATCACGTATCCAAGTAAAAAAATGTCTATTATGTTCCTCCAATAACCATTTGTCATTCTTTGATCGTCTAGGATTTGCATTCTTCAAATAATCCATATATTGTCTATAGTACATACACAATTATTAGAGGCAAACGTAACAAATGTGAAAATAGTCAATTAAAACGTAAACAACACTTACTCTCGATATGGTTGGACCACATCTATGTTATTTAAAATATAAAGATGTGTCTCCTTCAACTGTTGTACATTCGGTCGCACTGATGACCTAGCTGATAATAGCTTATCGATTAGATTTTCTTCATGTGAATGGAACGTACCTAGTCCAATAGGGTCTAAATCAATTAAAAACTCACTACAAAATTCCACTGCCTCTTCACATATGTCTGCAATTCTTCCTTCAGAACGATTTCCATTACGAACATAACTGTTCAACACCTTCATATACCTCTCAAATGGATACATCCATCGTAGATAAATGGTACCACATAGTTTGACTTCTCTCACTAGGTGAATGGTAAGATGCACCATTATGGTGAAAAGAGTGGAAAGTACTTCTCAAGTAAACATAATTTCACAACTACATCGTCCTATAACTTATCCAAATCCGGTACTCGCATACTCTTGGAACATATAGTATTGAAGAAGAAACATAATCTACTAATAGCATGTCTCACATTCTTAGGTAGAATTGAGCGTAGCGCAAAATGGAGCAATTGTTGCATAAGAACATGGCAATCATGAGATTTCAAATTAGTTAATTTCAAGTTGGGTAATGATACCAAATTTCTAATGTTTAAAGAGTATCCTTCAAGTACCTTTATGTCAGCTAACGTTTTGCAAAAACGATATTTCTCTGCTTTTGATAATGTATAACGTGTCGGAGGTATATACGTTCTACTATCCTTTGATATAGATGCTAATTTAGGCCTTATTTTCAATTTAACCAAGTCGCGTCTGGTTTTAACCCCATCTTTACTCTTTCCTGGAATATCAAGCAATGTTCCAATGATATTCATGCATAAATTCTTTTCTATGTGCCTTATGTCTAGACAATGTCTTACATGCAAGTGTTTCCAATAGGACAGTTCATAAAATATAGCTCTTCTTTTCTAGTAGTTTTTTTTAGTTTGGTCATGTAATTTATTTTCACACATTTTTTCTCTTGGAAAATTCATTCCATTTACTTTAAGGAAAATAGCCTCCCCAGACATTGGAATTGGAACATTTCTATACTCTTTCTTACCATTGAAAGCTTTCTTTTGTCTTCTATAGGGATGATGCCTTAGTAGATAATTTCTATGCCCCATATATACATTTTTCCCATGTTTAATCGCAAAGAAGATGTTTCCTCTCCACATATCGGACAAGCCTTATATCCTTTAACACTACAACCACATAGATTGCCATATGTAGGAAAATAATTTATAGTCCACATTAGTACAGCCCGAAGAGTAAAATTTTCTTCCTTATATGCATCATAACATTCGACTCCCTCTTCCCACATGAGTTTCAAGTTGTCAATCAGGAGGGACGAGTATACATCTATATCATAGCCTAGTTGTTTTGGTCCGGATACCAACATTGATAACATGAGAAACTTTTTCCTCATGCACAACCATGGTGGAAGGTTGTAT
>JBBMKA010094227.1:0-12808 GCA_037833695.1 Sechiopsis laciniata
AGCTAGGGAGTTTGAATTACCTTGCTGCACACTTCTAGAACCACCTGCAACAGGTGAATTCGTTCTATTCAGTATTTCTTACAGCATATCTACTATATTTTTGTTGTTTGACAACTGATTATGATTTTCAGATACAACAACATTAACTCGAACTTTTCGATCAGATTTGGGCTTCCAATTCACCAGTTTTCCGTGTATTTTCCAGCATATGTCTTTGACATGCCCTACTTTATGACAGTGGTCACACCAGGGTCGCTCTTTACGGGACTTGCCCCCTGCCATGGGTTGAATAGTTTCCATGAGCTGCGAGTGCCATTAGGTCAGCCATACGCTCTTGTTGGGCAACGAGGACAAGTCATTACAGAGTTCACTGGCTCCCATCATGACTTTTTTTCGACTTTCTTCGCTTCTAACTTCTGAGAATACTTCACGTATATTGGGTAAAGGCTTAGTGCCAAGGATGTGACCACGAACATCATCTAGAGACTTGTCTAGTCCCATCAGAAATTTGAAGACCCTCTTTTTCTCTACGAACTTTCGAAAAATGATTCCATCTGCAGGACAACTCCCAGGGTTTCAAACATGTCTAGTTGCTGCCAATGACGAGACAACTTGGTAAAATATGCAGTTATAGATTGCTCTCCTTGGGTGAGATCTTGCATATCAATCTCAATCTGGAAAAGTGCAGCAGTATTTTCTCAATTTGAAAAAGTATCTCTCGCAGCTTCCCAAATTTCTTTTGCGGTAGAGTACAAGAGAAAATTTTCGCCAATTTCTGTGGTCATTGAGTTGATCAGCCAATTCATGACTTGATTATTCTCTGCCCTCCATGTGCGAAAGATAATTGTGGCCATGAAGTTTATGACATGTGATATAGTTATAATTACTTTCTGATTGGGATGCAGAGGTAATAGCTTGTGGTTCTAGTCCTGGCATCTTAAGAAAATCATATTAGAAAAATGAAAATAATAATAAGTGATATTTTGAGGAAGTTTTTGTTTTTTACTCAATTGAGCCACCAAATCAAATTTTCTAAGTAGCAGCTGAGAGGTCACGTGAGATCTTCACGTGAGAAAAAGAAGGGAAAAAAAAATTTGCTGCCTGGTGATTTTCTGACCCGCGAGTAAGAACCTCGTTTGCGCAAGCGTCGGAGTGAGCGTAAGAGTGTCGGTGAGGATGTCTGAGCGCCGGAGAAGATGTTTGAGCGCCGGAGAAGACGTCTAAGTGCCGGAGAAGATGCGTCTGGAGTGTCGAGGAACCTCGCCTGAAGAACGCCTGAGGGATGAATCAAATACTGTGGTCGAGATGTGTTAACCTCGTGAGAGATTCTGGCGACGGCTAGGGTTCCGACAATGATATCAAAGCTTTGTTACCATGAAGCTATGTATTGAAGATAAACTAGCTTGATTTCCTACACTCATTGAACACAAGACTACATATTTGTTAAATAAGCCAATGAACTTTGTGTTAATGCTAAACTTGGGAGAGTCAATATATCTCATTCTATTCATTAGAGAAGTATTATATACAATATACAAGGTTGCCCTACCTATATACATGTGAAAAGACGATAAAAGGCACTATATTAAGACAATAACAAAAACGTCTAATTTTAAACTCTAACACTCCACCTCAAGTTGGAGCATATATGCTAATCATATCCAACTTGTTTGAGTGATAATCTGTTCGTGCTCCATTCAATGCTTTTGTGAAGATATCGCTTAACTGTTATCCAGTCTTCACGTATCTGGTGGAAACCAGCACAATGTTGTGTTATATATTTTCTCGTATAAAATGGCAATCTACTTCAATGTGTTTAGTCTGCTCATGTAAAATTGAATTAGAGGCAATATGAATGGCTTCTTGGTAATCACATCATAACTTTGCCGGTGTCGTGACATCAAATCACAAATTAACTAGGTGTTGGCATAATCAAACTAATTCACAAATATTGTAACAATGCTCTGTATTATGATTCAATGCTCGAACGTGATACTACGTTCTATTTCTTACTCTTCCAAGAAACTAAATTGCCACCCACAAACACGCAATACTCATCTAACTATTGGATTTGCTCTTAGTGCGGTTAGCCAGTTTATGCATAAACCAAATGAAGAACATATAGAGGCAGTGTACAGAGTTCTTAGATTCTGGAAATTGCTATAGGGAAAGGATTGTTCATTAAGAGGACTGACAAGATGAGCATCAAGATATTTTCTGATGCAGATTGGGCTGGTGATGTTATGATAGAAAGTCTACGTCAGGATATTGTTTATTCATATAGGGTAATCTCGTCACATGGAGAGGTAAAAAACAATCTGTAGTTGCCAAGAGTACAGCAGAAGCTGAATACAGAGCCCTTGCTCATGACATATGTGAGGATATATGGATTAAAAGGGTCCTCAGTAAATTAGGAAAAGATGATTTATCTCTAATTCAGATGATGTGTAATAATCAAGCTGCTATTAGAGATGTCCACAGGGTAGGGCGGGGCTGGGGAATGGCTTCCCCGTCCCCGTCCCTAGAAAAATTCCCATTTTTTTTCTCAAGTATCGGGGCGGGGATTCCTTGCCAGGCATTGGCGGGGATCGGATTCCCCTCGGGGAATTTTTTTTTATTTAATTTTTTTTTCTTTTTCATTTTTTATATATTTTTTTGGATAAAAATTTCAAAAAATTAGATTTTTTTTAAAAAAAATATCTATAAGTGTCAACTATAATGTTAATTATCAAAGAAAATATTCATATGCATAGAAAATATCATCAACAAAGATATATTTATTTGAAAATTAAAGGAGTAGAATAAAGAAAAAATATTATATATAAAAAAAAGATAAATGGGAGGGGATCGGGGAATCGGGGACGGGGAATACAATCCCTGTCCCCGACCCTGCAGGGAAAATGGACATCTCTAGCTACTATAGTCGTTGTTGGGAATGCAAGACACGAAACAGTATCTCACCTTTAAGAACAGAAGATGACATATGATTCACGAGTAGACATGTCATCGAAACAGCATCTGCCCAAAAGGGTTTGAGAACACACATCTGAAATAGAAAGGCTCTAGCTATTTCAAGAACGTAACGATTCTTACGCTCTGCTACTCCATTTTAGGATGAGTATCAACACATGAAGAGTGTCGTGTGCATCAAGATATGATCCGAAAGCACGAGAAAATATTCTTTAGCATTATCGCTGAATAAGATCTTAATGCAACCACCAAATAGTGTTCGAATCTCATCATGAAAATTACAAGTATGAGAAAGTAACTAGGAACAATTTTTCATTAGATATAACCACGTTACACGAGAATAGTCATCTACAAAGGTGACAAAACACCGAAAAACTAACTTAGACTCTATAGGACAAGGACTCCAAACATCGAAATGCAATAATTCAAATAGGGCACTAACTCGCTTGTTGACTCGAGGGTAAACGATGAAACTTAGGGAACTGAAACGACTCATAATCTAAAGAAAATAAATGTTGAAACAGAGGATATAGGCTATTCAATATAGAGATAGATGGATGACAACAATGGGGGTAGATAATGTTGTCAATGACTCTTGATACTGAAGCTCTTTGACCCATATTCAACAACTTCCGACACTTTTGTCTCGTATGACTAGGCTCGTGACAGTAATAACAAGTATTCAAATTCAACTGGTGAGTATTGGAATATCCATAAGAGTTATTTGTTCAAGTCCGGTTGGCCCCATTGTTCAATCCAGCTCCTTTATTACTCTAATGACCACTAGTCTCCAACAAAATCATTGTTAGAGTCAAATGACAAAATGACTCGTGGCTTCTCTTTACAAAGAATACAAGTATAAGCCCCCTCCAATTATGATACATCAAAACTAAAGAGAACTTGATATCTGGCCATGTCTTCTATTCATTAGAGGAGTATCTAATTACAAATATATAGGATAGCCCTAGTTGTGTATATATGAAATGACGATAAAGGGCACAATATTAAAACAATAACAAGTTTGCAACGTTGTGGGCGTTCAGCTTCTGATCTGGTTGAACTGGACCAAACTGATTCAAATAGAAATGGAGCATGTTGGATCACCTTGACCGAAGCCTTGTTGTCCCCCTAGCATTTTTCCTTCGCCCAGTTGTTACTAGTCTAAGCCAAGCTTCTTGTTGTTGATTGTTGTAGATTGGGAGGCTTAGATCATAGTGTGTGGAGCTTAAGCTGTAGGTAAGGGATGCATCCCCCCTACTCGAGATGTTGTGGTTATAATTGTATATTGTATCTGGACGCATGAAGAATACGTTGCTTGCTTGTACTCTTTGTTGATGGCACGTGACTCAGTTTATGGGAATAAGCATGTAGAAACTATTGACTTAGCATGTAGAAACTATAGAGTTGGCATGTAGTTTCCTTGATAGCATATGTTTGTATTTGGATTATGTATGGCCTTAATAAACTGATGATTAGCATGTAGACTAAGCACAAAAAATCATAGGATCGTGTTTGATTAATTGACATGACAGGGGGTGAGTCATAGGACGTTCTTCTCAACTGGGCAACTTTTTCTATCTCTTCCTCACTTTTTAACACTCTATTATCCACCTTTTGTCACATGTTTTACCTTGGTATTCAACACTCGGATTTATTTCTATGTATTTTCCTTTTCTTCTATCCTTTCTTGGGTTATTGTCACACTCGACCGAACATTAGTTTTGTAGTAAGTGTGGTAAGTCAATTTCTCAACAAGCTTTCTATTGGGAATACAAACAAAGTGATGTAGAATCCCACATTGGTTAAATAAGGAGTAGATCTTGGGTATATAAAGGAAGACAAACATCTCCATTGGTATGAGACATTTTGGGAGAGGCCCAAAAACAAAGCCATGAGGGCCTAGGCCCAAAGTGGACAATATCATACCATTGTGGAGATCCGGGTAAGTTTGTCGTCCCTTAACACTTTCTAAACATCATATGGAAGTTGTATATCGAATATTGAGATATCTAAAGAACAATCATGGGAAGGCCTTATGTTTAGGAAAACTACAAATTTATCATTGGAAGTATTTTATGGTGCAGAATAGGTTGGATCTTCTGTGGATCGAAGGTCAACATCAGGATATTGTTTTTATGTATGGAGAAACTTGGTCACCTAGCACAACAAGAAACCACAAGTTGTAGCACGAAGTAGTGTTGAAGTTGAGTTTCATTCACTAGCTCATGAGATATCTAAAGGAATTTGGCTAAAACGTCTTCTCACTTAACTGAAGCTGAGTTTCAATCACTGGCTCATGGGATATTTGAAGGACTTTGGGTAAAACGTCTTCTCACTTAAATGAAGTCGAGTTTCATTCACTAGTTCATGGGATATGTGAAGGAATTTGGGATTCATTCCTGTTAAAAGATCGAAACAACAATCAAGATAAAACATAAAGAAAACGTGAGATAAAACACGATGATTTACGTGGTTCACTAACAATGTGTTAGCTACGTCTACGAGCAGAGGAGAGAACGATTTTATTAATCTTGGAATATAGAATGTCCATTAAGTGGGGCTCGGGTTTTAAGAGTTTATATAGCGCACTCTCATAAAACCCTATTACAAAATATGGCCAAAATATATAAAAGCCCAAATACGAGAACATAAACTCAATTACATATTTCGTCTACGCGAGATCCTTACTCGCTGAACGGGTAGCGAGACCCTCCGACTAAAGTAATCGTGGAGCATCATATTCAAGGCATATCTCAACATTCTCGTGTACCTATTCTTTAGTATAAGTTTGTTATCTTGCTTACTATTTTTAAGGAGTCAATTAGAATTCTTTTTATATAAATATGTACATCATCTCATCAAATACAACAATAAAATACCATTTTCCATATACAGCTTCAACAGTTTGTCAATGAAAATAATTCATCTAAATTACCTTGTGGATATTTACTATGCTTTCCAAGACACCCTCTCCACCATAAAGTTCCAATAGCGGAAATTATAAACAAGACTACTGCAATTGAAATTCCAACAATTGCGCCAACAGCTAAGGTGTTTTGGCCTTCTAATGGAAGCTCAAAGTCTGCATCACAAAAAGAAACAATAATTATATAAAATTGTTGGGATAGTAATGAAATGAATATGTTATCATCTCTCGTAAGGGCAATTTGACAAATTTTTTATGAGGATAAACCGGGGCAGATCCAGAGGTTCATGTTTGGGAGGGCTGGTAATTATATTTATATAAATATAAAAAATATATATATATATATATATCCAAATGTCAAAGGTCCAACTTCACATCCCACATTAATGAATATCTAAACTTTGATTTTGATATCGACTAAGTTTAATCATTAAGCTGCTTAATTTAAGCACGGTCTCAGACCGAACCAGAGCCTCCTGCCACCTGACTCAGGTTTCCATGACCAGCTCTCCTCTCAGCTGCTCGACGGTTCTGCATGGGATCTTCTTTCTATCTCTCTGTGGGGTAATCCGTTTAAGTTGTATTGTGTTAGTGTAGTGTCAGTTAAGTTGTGGTTAGGGTCAGTTGTTAGTTTTTGTCGGGTCTTTTGGTTTTTGTTGTTGTATGTGCTATCAGAGCTTGTGGACAAAGGGCACTGGATTAAATGGAATATTGGGTGTTTCCTAGTGTTTTAAAGGTCATCGTCTTTCCTCGCCTAGAGCCATTGCCTTGCACATAGGGGGTAACCAACCCCGTTTGACTTAGGCCGAACCAAACATAATTTGTGTGGTTTATTACTCTTTTATTTTTAACTTTTTAGTATCATTTTTTACGAATTTGAAATTTTATGGGAATAAAAATATGTTTTATATATCAATTTATGCTAAATATATTATTTAGTTATGCATTTATTTGTTGTGCCTCTCTTCGTGCGGGCCTTGCTTTTTTATTGCCTCTCGTTTGGATGCGATCGAGGAGAGTATCGCCTTGCACCTTGCGCTTTTAAAACACTGGTGCTTCTAGAGTAAGAGTTTTTAGACACACTCCCCTTTGACTTTGGTGGGCTCACATTCATCAATCATGGACATATTTTTCGGATTATTCTTCAAAGTCGTTCAAAAGTCAACCATTTATGTGTTGACGATGGATCTAGGGCTTCTACGGTTGGCTTCGTCGAAGCCTATTCTGGTTAAGTCCGTATTTGGCCAGGTGGTTCTACTTATCTGTGTTTCTTTGTTCTTGCTTCGGGTAGTGTTTGTTGTTCTAATTTCATCTTGTTGTTAAGGCAGTGATTTAAGGTGTTGGGGCATCCCTCTGGTGTGTTATTGTAATGTTGTGGAGGATTGCCTCAGTGTTGTTTTTTTAATGAACGTTGGTTGTTTCAAAAAAACAAAACCCTAACCTAAAATGTATTATTATCAATTTTGACGAACTTAAATACTACAGCTAAATACACGTTTATATATACTGTTAACATGTTGAAATTGAAGAAACAACATTTGAAATAAACTAATGGACTTTTTATCGTGGAACAATATAAAGGAGGGTATATCAAGCGCACATATTGTCTAGATTATGTTATGGGCATTTCAGCAAAATCCTAAGATTTTTAATATCTTTGGTAGGTGGCATGGCAAGGCAATTATGGAATTTGAACTCATAACCTCCCAAATTAGTATTTGTCTTCATCTGTCTCAGTATTGCTAGTCCTATATTCTGCATATAATGATTATTTTGCATGATTGTAGCTCATTGAGTACTGATAGTACGACAATGAAATAATTTTTTGTTGCATTGATGGTAAGTTGATAGACTGAAGAGGACATGGACACCAAAGACATAGGATTATAATTATGATCTAATCTAATGTTTATTTTTCTAAAATTTTGTTCTTTGATCACAATAATCAATAATCTATGAACTTGAAAAAGAATAATTTGGTTATGCGGAGATTTCTAATTAATTTCTATGCCTATCCTATTGAAACTAATATATGTACTTGTCAAATTTGTTAACAACAATAACATTTTGCATAGATGATATATGTGCTAACATGAAATTTCAAGTATGAAAAGAAAAAAAACTCATAATGTCATTCCTTGTACTTGAAAGAAGAGAATTAAGACGTGATTCAACCTACCAGGAACATTGGATTCTACTGAAATGGCAGAAACCAAAGGACCATAGACGCCCCTAGTAGGAATATTAGTTGTCCCTTTCCCAGTCCAATAAAACCGTATCTCCAAAGTACCGTTAGTAATGGTGACGGGAATTTTTTGTATGGAAGCTTTACCTACACCACCTGCAGCATCTACAATATTAAAATCCTTCAGCACTCGCTTTCCCTGCAATGGATTTCAATCAAGAGATTTCGAGCTTATAATGAGGAAACAATTGTGCTTAAAATTGAATGCATAGAAATTAGTAAAACTTAAAAGCCTAAAAAGAACTCGGGTAAGAGAAAATAGCATATTATCAAGGGTGGAGTCAAAGATCACCTGCACATAGACATCAAATATGCGTCTTCCGAGGCTCTTATAACTTGTATCATTAGTAAACATTATTTCTGCAAAATGGAGACTTATCGTGTAGTTTGCAGGTGCCATGCAATACACATAGTATGTAAGAGTGATTGGAGTAAGTCGAGCGGTCTCATAGAGTTTGGGATTTTTCATAGACAATGAAGATGAATTGAGAGAAACATAGTTATCAAATTGACGATCATCATCCAAAAAATCGCCAGTTATGCTAGATGCCCAATTTGTTTTGCTTAAAAGAAATTGTGATGGTCCACCTATACTTTCATCTCCTTCCAACGTAACACCATCAATGGTTTCTTCCTTACCAGCCACAATTTATATGGAGATGATGCTTAACTACAAGAATATAAACATCAACCTGCTTATCAATATAAACATGTGTAACACCATCAATGGTTTCTTCCTTAGACAATTTATAAATTAGTTTAATTCAACTAACTTTTGTAAGCCAACATCCTTTATGGTGAATTAATTGGATTGAGAAATGACATTGCAAATAAAATTCGAACAACATTTGATCGATAAAATTTAAATATTTTTTAGTTTGTGTTGAACATGAATAAAATACTATAAACTCTTACTAATTTTTTTATGCATATTATATTTAATTCATATTTTCTAAAATTTATTTTAATTTTAAAAAGAGAAACAAGATTCAAGAAATAGTTATCAAACACATGTCTAATTTTGTTTCTTTTTTAAAGAAATATGAAACATAAATAGTTATTAAACGTGTAAGTTATTAAACATGTGATTGTTTTAAGCTATTAAGAAACAAGGGGAAATGGAAAACAAGATGAAGAAAAATGAAACGAGAACGTTATCAACAGGTATTTAGTTTTTTATCATTCTCCCAATCTCTCCTAAGATTGTAACAAACAAGCACGTGAAAATGGCATATTCCTACTCACCTTTTTCACATTTGTGATTTTGCAAACAAGACACAAGCTTACTGATAAACCAACAATAGTTAGTACACCAGTAAATATAACTGACAGAGCAACAAAATATGCAAAAACAAGAAGTAAATGTTTATACATACACATTATTGTCTAGTAAAGTGCTAGCAAAGAAGTTCCTGCATGAAGAACCGAAGGAAATTATGTCTCCTTATAAGCAAACAATCATACTAATAAGAAATTGGGTAGACAAAAAACACATTCTTACATGTTATTTACTTGACAACTTGCATTCGAAGAAAGTGGCTCAAATTTATTATAAGAGAAATCACTGAAAAGGAAGTAAATGATTAGTCATCTTCATGATAGGTGTATCAAATAAACATATCCTTCCAAAAAAAACGATAATTAAGGTAGGAAATTCACATGTTTTCTCCTGCCTGTAGAATCCAATCCGGCACTGTTCCATTTAGCAAGTTTCCAGTTAAGAATCTAAACAAAATAAAAAATATTATAAAAAGTATAATTGATGTGGTACAATTCCTCCATTAGAAAATTATATGAAGATGCAACCTGACCACTTTAAATAGTTAAAAATAAAGCCTTGGAGAAATGTGAGCAAATCACAAATCCCGGAACACTTTGAATAGTTAAAAATAAAGACTATAGGAAAGTATGTCTAACAAAAAGGTAAAGCCTTTCTCAAAAAAAACAAAAAACAAAAGGTTATCGTACTGCACCTCAAACACTCCATGTTATAATAATTTGCACTGCAACCACTTCATGTTATAATAATCCACCATTTATAATAACCAAACTGTCGTCCAAGCACACTCTAAGAGTTCACAAATCCCTAATGACTCACAAGAACCTAATCTCCCTTTGTTTTTTTTAATTAAAAAATTATTTTTTAGGTAAGTTATAAGTACCCACCATAGATTGAACTCATCCTTGTGTAAGACCTAGTGGTGCTCTAATACCATATTATTGTGAGATCAAATATAGAAGAATACCATCTCATTTTATGCAGTAGAACCAAATATATATATATATATATATATATATATAGTCATACATGGAAGCCCTAAATTAATAATAGTAAAATTGAAATAAAGGATAAAAGACTAATGAACTCCTACATCTACATATATACTATAACACAATGCAAGGAGGTAGCACATGATATAAGATTATTTTCTTGCTTACAAATATTAACATCAAGTCAAATTCAACTAGTTATCTTGGAATAAAGTGTTTGAGAAAGTAATATAGGATAATGAAATGATGCATGCATGAGAGAATGACCGCGTGTAGTTATAATTGGAGTTTTTGTGAGAGGGTTATCACATTTTTGCCACTCTATGTACACGACTCTGATAACTGGATGGAATCTGCCCACTTATTTTGTTAAAGCTAAGATCTCTGCAAGTGAAATGGAAAGTATAAAATGTGAGCAAATCAAGTAGTCATAAATATAGTTATAAGAAACTTCCAAATAATCAACCTCCCGGAACTACTACTACTAGAAACAACGAACAATTTCAGCAGCTAATATATGCCCACTCAATATTTACTCCAACCAATTTATATTATTCATCGGTCACCATGAAAATAATACAATCAATAAAAAAAACATAATTGCTTCTCTTTAGTATATCATGCGAGACTTGAAAGTCTGGATATAATTCCAATTCAAAAATAGCAGAAAGAATAAAGGAGTCGTCATCGAAGAATGAGATGCACTAAGCTAATGCATACTTGAGGCTAACAGTGAACTAAACAAAACAATAGTAATACATGTGGAGGCCTATTATTTATTACATATAAAAAAATTAAAATAAACAAATAAAATTGCATTAATGGGGAACAAAAAAGGACAGAATAAGCCATAAAGTTTTTGAGGATGGTACAGTTCGTATATGGCATGCAACCACTTACAGACCTTTTCCTGTCCAGCCTTCAACAATGACTCAACAATGAACCCACTCTTCATCTCCAGGTAAGTGCTTTCAACTCTTACGCCTCCGTCTCCCTACTACACCCTCTCTTCTCATTCCCCTTCTCTTCTTCTCGGCCCCAATGGAAATCAAAAAATGCAAGGTTCAGGGTGATTTATTCTCCTTACGGGAAGACAAATCGAATGGGGGAGGCAATCTGGTGTGGTGGAGGAGTAAGAAACTGAATATGGTTTCCGTTCAAGTGTTGAGTCTGAATATAGAGCCATGGCTCAATCAACGTGTGAAATAATGTGGTTAATCAAGTCATTCAATGAAATGGGAGTAAAGACCACGGTGCCTACGAAACTATGGTGTGACAATCAAGCAGCTATTCATATTGCCTCAAATCCGATATTTCACGAGAGAACTAAGTATATTGAAGTGGATTATCATTTTATCCGAGAGAAGATACATCAAGGCTTGATTTCTGTAAGTTACGTAGACTGGAGAATAGTTAGGAGATATCCTCACTAAAGCCTTAAATGGAGAACAAATAAACTACCTCTATAATAAGCTGGGCATGATAGACATATTTTCTCCGGCTTGAGGGAGAGTGTTAGAGTTATTTATTATGTATATAGTATATTCATTTATTAAGTATTTCTAGTATTAGGCCTGTTAGGCCCTTTTGGTCCATTGGTAGCTAGGGTTACTATTGTATATTCTATATAAAGGCATTGCTTCCAAGAATAATAAACACAACAACTATTCAGTTTCAATATAGTTTACAAAATTGACCAATGCTATACTTCCAACTGAGTAGGAAGGCATTGGGATTCAAATCTTAAGGATAAAAATTATGCTTTTCCTGCCAAGTGGTCATGGACATACATTATTGATAGGAAATCTCGATGGAGAAGAATTATGAGTGAAAAATATGGGACCTCTCATGGTCCTAATTTACCGATAAATAAATCAAAGCACACTGCAAAAGGACCTTGTAAAAAAATCATATAGTATGGACAAATGGTCCATGACAGAACCTTTAACTCTGTGAGGAACAATAGAGCCATATCTTTATGGAAAAATCATTGGATTTTGGATGGCGCCCATAAAATCGCTTCGCTTGATTATTCAACCTTGTTTGTAAGTGTTAGAGTTTAATATTAGACATCTTTTCTATGGTTTTAATCAGTGTTTTCAAAGGCGCGCCTAGGCTCAAGTCCCACCTTTAGCACCTCGCTTGTCCCAGGCGAGGCGCGTGTAATAAGGCGCGTGCCTTATGGTGCCTTACGTGAAGCCCCGGGCGCCAAAAGGCGCTCGCTTTGTGGGCTTTTTTTATTTTCTTTGCGCATTTTGTGTTTTAGATCCACGTAAAAGGTCATTTAAAGCGCATGAAGGTTGATAGTCGAATATTAATTGTTTTATATGTTATTCTTGGTTAAAACTTCATTTATGTCCATGAAAAGTGTTTTTATTGTGTATACACACATATAT
>JBBMKA010094248.1:0-12806 GCA_037833695.1 Sechiopsis laciniata
ATTGCATACATGGAAAACAAATAAATAAGATTGGAATATGGTTGGTAAGGAAACAAATAATTTGGCAATTGTGCACTACAATTAAGCACGAGGATTTTGATTAGCTGGAGGAGTAATTTGAGCCTGATTTTCATCTTCAATAGTAACAATGAAGACACGATAGATGTCTGTAAATAAATGTCACTTGTGAGTGTCGAATTATTTAGTCGATGTAATTTTAAAGTTTTTTAACTTTTTTTTTTTAATTTAATAAGATTTACAAAATAATATGTCATTTGCTAGTGACGTAACTATTTATCAACCGAAAACTATCTAACAATATGAAGGAGAAAGTGTCCTAAAATGATGGCTTCGCATGCAAAAAAAATATTTTGAGTCACTCAACAAAAATATCAAAAGCCTTATAGAAATATATATCAAATCATTGATATTAATCTAAGTTGTTGAATTTAAAGAGGTCTTAAAATATTTTATTAATGTAGACCTTACCATAATTGGAGTAGACGATTCATTATTTTTATTAATTTATCTAGTTTTAAAATTTTAGAGAATATAATATAAATATGTTGAATATTTAAACTAAAAAGAGAATACAAATTGCCACACACACAAAAAAAAAAAAAAAAAAACGAATTACAAGAGCTGGAGTTGTAAAATTTTGTGGGGATTATTTTTTCAATTTCAAAATATTACTAAGCTTCATGTTTTTTTTTTTATATAATTCAAGATTCAACTCATATTTTTTCAACAAAAAAATTTGGCATGCCTAATTAGGTTTGAAACTCTTTTTTTATGATTTATTTTTTGACGAAAAGTAATAAAAAATATATAAAAAATGATTTAACATTAAAATAACAATAAGAATAATAATAATGAATTTAAAAATAAGAATTAATGTTTGAGCAGCCCCGACAGATTTTGAGCAGAAACAGTGTAAAGTAGGTTGGTTTCCCCAAAACTGAGTAGAATTTTCCATTTGCATCCTTACACTTTCCGCTCATGCAAACCCCTTTTCTTTCTCAACTCTCAACCTTTTATATATTAATTTATCCAACCATTCCATTCCCCTTTTCAACTTATATTATTTATTTATAATCCACAATATTTTCTTAAATTGCCTTTTTATACTCTATTAAAATATTATTTTAACTCGAGTTTGTTCTGTTTTATTTAAGCCATGGATGGGTAGTGGAGAGTGGGAGAAGTATAAAATGATTTAGAAATGAATTTTGGGTGTTTGCTTAAAAAATTTTGTTTCAAAAGCATTGTAGGAAATAAAGGCCTTAAAAAAAAAATCTTATTTTTTTAAAAAATTGTTCAAAGAGTGTGGTTATAAGAAAATTTTGTTTGGAAAAAATTATTTAGAAGATAGATTGTATGAAGTTTTATTTAGAAAAAAGTTGTTTGAAAAAAGAGTTTGAAGAAAATTTTGTTTAGTAAATGTTGTTTGGAAATATGTGGTAGGAAAACTTTTTTTGCAAAAATTTGTTTGGAAGAGCGGTTGAATGTATGATTGGAGGAGAAAATTTTTCTATACCAATAAAGTATTTAATTACTATTGCCTTTTTGCAAAAAAGTTTGAAAGATGTCTCAAATCATTTTATAAACTCTTTAATTTATAATTTTTCGCCTTTTGCCTTGTCTTGGCTCGAACTCTGGGTTGAGATCAAGTTGCTCTTACGAATTTATTGTTCTTCTATTTTGATTTTTCTCATTGAGTTTGTTGTATGCTTTGTTTAATTAGTTATCGAAGTTATTTGATTTTTTTTTTTTTTAAGACTTGCATTTTCCAACCTTTATCCAGCCATGCACCTTAAATATTTTTGAATGGTACTTTTAATTTAATTACTTTTTTATCATTAAAAAAAAATTATAGTTCGATAGGAAAATTAATTGATTTTAAACATTTTATTAATTGTCTATTTACTTTTTAATATTTATTTATTATATTCATGAACTAAAATATAACTTAAATCGTGATTAAGTTTTTTTTACAAAAATTATATTAACATAAGGAATCTTGGGATATTTTATAGAACATTTTCGCATAAAAAGAATTTAAAAATGGGTGTGAAATAACACTGGAAGATGTATAAAATATATATATTCATTTATTTATGGTTGAATTAATGTGGGATGCACATTTGTTCTCTTGACTTTTTGTGCTATTACAGAAAATCAACTTTAATCTTGTCTACTGATTTAGAAAGCAAACAATTAAAAACTATCCATTTCCAAATTTCTATAAATTTGTTTACTTTTATGTTAAAAAATAGACAAATACATGTGCATATGCAAATAATGAAAGTGCAACTTATATTTAATTGGTAAGTTTATGGTAATTGATGTAACAAAATTTTAGACAAATATACTCGATCGCATGACCTTTTAAGTGACAACAATAAATTTTTATGTGAATGTAAAGAATATGGTTTGCAAGATAAGTGAAAACAAGGATATATTAGTGCCCTACTAATTATCATTGAAGATTAGATGTTTAAATCATAGAGAATATTTTATTATGCAGTAAGACTTTAAGAAAACCAATTGACTTGCTTTCTTGAAAAGGAGTATTTATATGATTATATCTAATGGTTTTAACCATATTCATTAGCAAACTAAAAATAAATAAACAAATAAATAAATAAAAACTAAAAACATATGGACCAGAGAGATATGGGCCGAGGGGCATATTTGGCATTTGTACTCTTCAAGGTCAACCAGAGGGTTGCCATGCTGTTCTTGTTTTTCCTTGCAATTTAGGTTGACCTCATGTTCAATTTCGCGGATAAAAACAATAAAAATTGATTGCATAGTATACTATGAATTTTCCAAAGTTTTAGTTATCAGCATTAATACTTAGGTAAGGGTGGGTAAGTATTTTGAAAATACTTACTCACTTTAGAGCCACACATTTTTATTTTTTTGCATTTCTCTTTTTACTTTAACATTTCTCTCTCCATGAATTAAAGCCAATTTTTTTTTTTAAAAGTAAAAATATATGGCTCTAAGGTGGGTAAGTATTTAATACTTACCCACCCTTACCTAAGTCTTGCTCTTTAGTTATTATTTGCATCGGTTGGTATAGTCAAATTTACCTCACTCATTAGCTTAACCTTTCGAGTTGATTGATGATTCAACAACTTTTAACTAAAAAATTATGGATTGAATCCCTCATCCTCAATTGTTACGTGGAACTGAAAAATATATATAACCACCAATTTTATTGACTTGATATTATACAAATGTACTGTGAACAAAGTTAAGAGTTATAATGGGGAAGTATTTGATTGATGGTGATTTTATTTCTAACCTCTTAGGTATTAGTATGTCACTTGCTTGGAGGAGTATTGTTTGGGGAGAGATCTATTCCAAAAAAGTTATAGATGGAAGGTTGGGAATGGTGGAGTAATTACTATTAGTAGAGATCCTAATTGGTTGCATAGACCCGATAACCCTTTTACATATGGCATTAATTTGGAAGGATTGATGTGTTGCTAAGTTGATAGCGGATAATGGAGAGTGAAAATAAGGTGTTGATTAATGTATAATATCTTTTGTGTTGAGGATGCTAATATTATCATTAACACCCCGTTGAGCAAGGTTGGGAATAATGATGAGGTGGTTTGGAATGGCTACTCTAAAGGGCTTTTTACACTGAAAAGGCATACCATATTGGTTGTATTCTAACTAGTGCTGATATTGGAAAGGGTTTGGGCAAGTTGAGCTGCCTCAAAAAACAAAGATAGGGCTTAGAGTGTGGTTTCTAATGTTATTCCAACCAAGTGTAACATTTATTCGAGAGGAGTGGATCTCAATGTTTATTATCCCCTTTGTAGAGATTGTAGGGAGTCGAATATCCACATTTTGAAAGAATACAAGGTTTATATTCGAGCTTCAAATCTTATTTTCCTGTGGTTTTCTAATTCTAATCTTTTTCAAGAATGTGGAAAAGGGGGTCGATTTTTGAAAAATGCTTTGCGACAAAATCCCTGAGGGAGGGAGGTTCAAATAGATCATTATTATCAGGAGTTTATGAAATTTTAGAAACCAAGGGTTAAATGACACGATTTCTTTAGAGTTTTATAATCTACCGTGTATTGTTGAGAAAGTTATTGAATCTTACTTTTTGTGTGGTGGAGGTAAGGGAAAGAAGACTAGCAATAGCGCGGTATTAGATATCAAGGGGAAGGTCTCTCTCTGTGGAATGTGGAAGCTGAATGTTGATGCGTTTGTTAAATTAAATTCTAGTGTTTTGTGGCATTGGCTGTGTGGTTCGAGATTTGAAAGGTCATGCGTTGCTTGTAGGCTGGAGATTTAATTTTAAAAATCTATCAATCAAGGTGTTGGAGGGTATAACTATGAGAGATGGGCTCAACCAATGCTTCAGAGATTATTAATACTATTAACGATGACTCCTCAAATATTTATGAATTCAACAATATTGTGGTGGATATTATAAGACTTCTCATTCTAGTAGGTTGAGTAACAATGTTGTTGATTTATTACAAAACAATGTTCGCCTATTTCTTTTAGTTGAATGGTCACTTTTCTTTGTTTTAAGGATATGTCATTTTTTGGAGGGGCAATCTTTCTCTTGTTATTGACTCTCCTTTGAAAGGTAATTTATGAATTGTTATTTATTGTCAAAACAATGGTTTAGTTTGTTGATTTATGAATTGTTGTTTAACAAATAAAATAAAATAAAAGAGCTAGAATAATGGTCTAGAAATTCATTTTAAAACATGGGAACATTTATCATTTTAGCCCCTAGATTTACTAAAGTTTTTATTTGGTCCACATGTTTTAAAATTAAATATTTTTACCTTTGACATTTAAATAATGCTTCATTCTAATCTCATGCATTTTATAAGTTTTATTTGTATTTTCTTAATGAAATTTATGTTAAAAATAAAATAATCATATCATTAATTTATTGAAATTTAAAATTTATACAATCATCAATCCTAATCAACATCTCTGCTGTATCATAAACAATTCTATTATCTTAATAGTATTTGATTTTAAAATCTAAGAAATAAATAAAAACTTGATTCAAAATTTGGATACTGAACGTGCATTTTGCTATATATATAAACATGGTTTGACAAAATAATTTTTTAAGTTGCCAATTTTTAATGTATCTAAATGAAAATAAGTAGCATTCTTTTAGTACACCAATATAATATTTAAAAGTTGAGATTTAGTACACCAATATAATATTTAAAAGTTGAGATTCAAACATACTATATCTAAAGGAAAAATATGTGTTAATTATCACTAACTTAACCCGTTTTGAACAAAATAATAATAATAATAATAATAAATTTTTAAAATTTTTTTTAAAAAAACGTTGTAGAATATATGAAAATAAAAGACAATAGACAATTAATAGGTTATTTGCCTATTTGTATCTTTTTTTAACACACATATATAAACCAAGAGGGAAGCTATTATAATGTGCCTAAACAACAACGTCCATGGAAATCGGTCCCGATTCTATTATTTACAAATGCCTCAATTTTATTAGTAGGGGACCGATTTTTTTTTTTAACTTTTAATTATTAGAGTGCTACGTTTTCTTTGTTCACATTACTTTTTAGGTGTATTATAAATTATATATTTTCTAAATCAAATATTCAAAGAAATCAATATACGCCTATACACCTATGTACCAAGCGATTATGAATTTTGATTTCCCACATTTTTTTTTTTCTCACCTTGATGTTAACTAAAAATAACATTTATAAAAAAAAAAGTTTTAATTTAAATTATTATATTTTATAAAATCTTATAAGTTATTTTTATCATTTGTAATTGTTGACAAATTAGGTACGTAAAAAAATATTTATTTAATAAACGATCTTTCATGTTAAATGTCAGATAAGAAGTATGTTGAAAATCGACAATTTAATATATTCTTTTAAAATTGACATCGATTTTTATCCAATCAATTTTTTTTGAACGAATCTCAATCAATTATTTAAGATATAAAATCTTTTTTTAGTTCGTATAAAATTAGACGACTCTAACCACATACTTTTTTTAAGTATACTCAAACCACATACCTCAACCTATAATGTCAACAAGATTGAAAAAAAAAATCATTTTATATACACAAGAATACAAAGTTGTCATATACTTAACCCTAGGATGTTAAAAGTGAAAAAAATACTTTTTTAGGATTTATCAACCTATATAATTTAAATTTAACTTTTAAATCAAAGAGGTTAAATTCACATTTTATCCCTCGATCATTTTTTGAATACCATTTTCGTTCTTAAGTTTTAATATTTGTTTCCCCTTGTTTATAAACTTTCTAATGTATAATTTTAATTTATTAACTTTGATATTAGTTCTGTTAATAAATTTTTAAATATCATATTTTAATCATTGAACTTAAAAAGAAGTTCAAAATTGGCAAATGTAGTTTATAAAATGTTAACTCCCCGTTAGAATATAGGTAAGAACAATATTTTTCCCATCCCCCTCGGCTCCTCCTTTCTATTCTCAGCCCTTTTTGAGTTCATAATGGAAAGTCGAGGTTGGTCATGGGAAATACACATCGATACCGCTTATCAATTGTTCTTGTTAGCCTCTAGTCTCAACCCTTACCTCTTCATCTTTTTTTTTTTTTTTTTTCTCCTCAACATCCATTAATAAGGAATCTACATTTTTTTTTTTTTAAATGTACTAGTCTGACCGGTCTCAGCAGTCAAAATGAATGTAGTTTAATTAATATTATAATGTTTTAGAAACCATAAAATCTTATTGGAGATATTCACCTTATCCCTTTAACGTAAAAAGTCTTTAATATCTTTTTTAAAATATAGAAATTACTCTCCTCAATATCAATTAATTTTGAAATAAAACTACAACTATCTAATGTGTTATAAGAGTTTAAACTGATATTTGATATATAAATTCAAATCTAACACAAGAAGGTAAAACTTAAGTACGTATTAAACTAAATTAAAAGATAACAAAATATTAATGGTATCTACCCTGCAAAAATATTTTGTAAATAGTATGAACCAATTTAGATTTTTTAAAAATTAAATTTAGAGATGGAAATTGAATACTTCTAATATCAAAATCTTTGAGGGTAAATTCCACATTCAAAATTTAGAAACTAAAATATAAATTAAAAATGATATTTTTAAATTAAAAAAGAAAAAACTAAAAATGATATTTAATCTTGTTTGTAAATGTTTACAAACACAAAACGCAATAAATGAGAATTAAAAATAGAGAAATATTTACATAATGGTCGGACATGATGTATAAAATAATGTCCATTTATGTGGCCCAATATGGACCACAATCTATTTTTATTTATTTTATTTTTTTATCTTTTGAATTTAAAATCAAATAAATTGCGACTCATATTAAACCACATAGGTAAGCATTATTTTATATATAATGTTCGGACATGATGCAAATATGTGTCTTAAAAATATATATTATTGTAGTGATTGATATAATATAAATAAATAAAATTCACTTTTTCAAAAAAAATAAAAATAAAATAAAATAAAATTCACATATCTAGAAATGCATTTGATTTGCCCTAATTCTGTAAATGGCCTTTACAGGTCTGTCCCATAATTGCTCTCTGTCCCCTCATTTATGCTGATGCTGAAATCTATCTAACTTTCTACTATCTAATATCTACCTATATTTCTAAGCATTTTCCTTATTCAAAACGCAACATGTTCCATCAATTTTTTGTTCTCTTTGTTTTTAATTTCTTTTGGGTCCTTTAGTTTGATTTGATATCGCACCATTATTACTTTTATTAGTTCTATTCATTAGATTATACAAATTGCTTCTGAATTATTTAAAGTTGTATTATTCAGTTTATTTTCAATTAGAAAATGATATGACATGCACACGATTTTTTTTTTTTTTTTTTTTTTTTAATTTAACCATAATTAGGATTTAAAAAAAAAAAAAGCTAAAAACTAACATCTATCAGGATATATGAGCAAAAAAACGTCTTTATTATTAAAAAAGTCTTTTTAAGATGAACAACAAGAATCTTTGTTATGCAACATTAGTGTATTCACGTAGCTCATAAGTTGTGAGTTAAACTAAAAAATAAGTATTTTTACGTGAAGCTAAAAGTTAAAAATAAAAAATAAAATGTAACTCTTGTGCAGCAAATATATAAATATTATCCAAACATTCAAATGTAAATCATATTTATAGGTCAATAGTTTAACGACATCAATGTATATACCATATTTACATTTTCTATATTGCATTGCAGAACCCAAACATGTCAAAACCATAAGACAAAATATCCCTAAAATCCTTAAATTTGCTCATCAAGATGCCATAATCAGTGAAATTCAAGTTTAAATTTCACATACTTAATCACTTCATTTTATCGTCTAAAACAATTTATGTGCACGACTATTTTCATGGAGTATACTATTTGATGCTATAAACATTTTGTTATGATCTAAAAATATCATAATAGATTAATTTTTAATAAGTTATCACACTATAAATTAAATTTATAATCTCTTATATCCTCGATATCTTTTTAATCGCTAAATGATTGATTAATTTTAACACTCATCAATCATCACATAGCAAATATACTTGTGTAAGTCAAAAGTAAAAAAAAAAGAAAAAGAAAAAAAAAGGAGGAGGTATGTTAATGATGCAAAATAATGACCTCCCCACCAAAAACTTTTTACCCTACATAATATTATATATTGATTCCTACTATTTCAACAATATCCACATTCATGATTGATGATCTTGATTCAAATTTAAACAATAACAACACCATTTAATTAATATCTGAAACATTTTTTTTAAAGGTAAATCATTCTCATGCAACATTTTCCCACCCGTGCGAAACGTCTTCGAGTGACACCCATGTGTAGAGAAATGTATAAAAATATAAATAATTATAATTAAAACTTAAAATTAAATTACAATGCGATGGGGAAAGAGAAATTTGATTTGATTTTTTTTTAAAGGAAAAATAAAAAGGGGACCCAAATGTTATAATGGTGATGGAGTGTGTGAGGGGATATATTTGGATTAGAAGTGGAGGAGAGGGGGACCATATTGATATGTTGGGACTTATTTGTATTTGTTTATTTATTTATAATATGTATATATTATAAATAATTTGTTTTGTTGTTGTAATTGTTTTTGAATTCCCATATTTTGAAGTGGGTAGGGTTGTTTATTTTGATTATTCTCTCCAGGTTTTATGCTCTTTAAGAAATATTAAAAAATGAGAAATATTTGATGTGATTGCAATTAGAAGTAGAACACTACTTGGCTGCTTGCCACCCACGAAGGACCTTTAAAATTCTATATTCTATATTATAAATATTATTATTTTGTTGAGATTATATATATTTTCTAGTATGATCTTGCATTGTTTGGAAGCTTATGTGATTTTAATATATTGTTTGATAAAATTTGTAGGACAAAATTATAAAGGCATTCAAATTTCAAAGATTGTCTTTTGTTTTTTTTTTTTTACTTTATAACTTGTTATCATTGAGTGGCATCATTTCTTTTTCCTATTGTATTTAAGTAAATTAATTATCTGTATATTATTTTAGTATTATAATCCAAAATTGTAAATATTCTACATTATTTACCATGATATAATGAGCCAATGAGGGAAAGCATTATTGAGAATGGTTAAGGATGTTTAATAAGTAATGCTCAACTTTGGTTTATCTTATAATATAATGGTAATTTTTTTTCTTTGGATACTTTGTAGGGATAGTGTAGTGATATGTGAGAAAATAAATGGCCTTGCATAAAAGAAATTTTTTTTTTTTTTTTTTTTCGAGTTTAATGTACATACTGAGATCAAACTTGAGGTCAATGGGATCATACTCAAATTTTAATACATCCTCTTCACCATCAAGCTTCCATGCCATTCGTTGCGTTTCTTTTTTCCTATGATGCTTTTTTTCCCTTTTTTCCTCTCAACAATGACTAATAAAATAATTAAAAAACTACAAGTTAAAATTTTGGATTAAGTTAAATCGGGAGAGTTTTATAAGATTTTTTTAAAAAAAAAAATTCTATTTTTAAATTCAACTATAGTGGGGATCAAATTCATGATCTATTGATTTATAGATATACATTGATATTAATCACTATTGCTTTTGTTGTTTAATACATAACACATTAATCACATATAATATCAATTGTCAAAATGAATAGTAATCTAATGACATCATAAATAATTTAGTAACTCAGTTAGTTACTAGTTCGAGTTCTAAATCAATTTCGAAAAGTTAACTTATAATATAGTTCTTTTTTTTTTTTTTTTTATAGTAATAAACAAATGTAAACATTTTAAGCCATACAATTCAAGAGAGACTTTTGATGAAAAGGTAGCCTCTTTTGGCCATAACTTTACATTACATACTCTAAAAAGGGAGAACAAAAATAAAGTAAAGGAGCAAGCAAGCAACTTTGAGAAAGGTTTTTCCAAAGTACAATAAAAGAAAAGCAAAAGACAAGTATATAACGGGGCACAAATTTAAAATCATCTCTATAATAATTCACCAAATTAAATAGACCATAGTACAGAAGACAATTTCCTTTTTTATTATTATTAATGTTGGTAATAATTTTATTTGGTCTAAAATAAATAAATCCATGAATAAAAAGTGTCAATTATTGTTATTGTTTGAAGTATAAAAGTCACAATTAGTAGGAGCAGAAGAAGTTGTTGAAGTTTAATTATAATGCCAGTGGATGACAATGATATATAGTGGGAAAGGACCATTCCAATTCTTACTTCCACAACTGACATTTGGCAATTTATTTTTCTTTAATTATTTAAAGTATTGCTATTATTTTGAATATCAAAATTAAATATATGTTGAATCTTTCTATTTTCAAATTTCTTTATAAAAGCAAAAGAATATTCCCTACAAAGTTCATAGTGAATTATTATGTGCAATGAGTGATATGAAATATAAGGTTAGATTATAAATTTAGTATATCAATTTATATATTTATCTTTAAATTCTAAACAGTGTCGAACAAATCTGTGAATTTTCTATTTTATAGGCAATCAACTTTAGCTTTTGATTTTAGATTCAAAAGGATGGATCCGTGAATTTCCAATTTTGAACTAACATATTTTTTCACTTATTTGACAAATAAAAAATGATAGACCTACAACCATAAAATTAGAGTTTCTAAAAAAAAAAAAAAACCCATAAATTAGATAGAAATTCAATTTTTTTTCTAGAAGATTAATTAATTTTACAATTTTAAAAATGCATAGATTTATCAGATATTAAACTGAAAGTTCAAATACATACTTATTAAATATTTTTGAAGCTTAGAAATTAAACTATGTACTTTTAATATTTGAATACAAAAATGAAAATTTAATATTCTATACTAGACATAAAATGATTATTTTTTTTTTAAGACATAAAATGATTGAATAGAACCACATATTAGCACAATTGACTTCAGATTAAAAAGGTCGATTGCTTATTTTTATTAAAAAAAATCTATTGACATAAAACTCATTTTAATATCAACAAATTGGTTGATTATTGTTTCAAAAAAAAAAAAAAATTAAAAAAACAAATTGATTGATTATTTTAAAAATAAATAAATATGTCAGAAGATCTATTGGTTACCAAATTGAAAATTAAGTGACCTAGTAACTATTTTAAAAGTTTACCATTTACTTTGCACTTGCTAAAGTTTAAAAACTTGTTAATCACAAACTTTAAAGTTGAAAATCAAATCTATAATTGAAAAGGATACAAATTTGAAAGAAAAAAAAGGTAGGATATTTATTTATGTACAACATGCATCACAAGACATTGACTATTTAATTGGTTGATAGATATAAGATTACCACAAACAATGACCATTTGTGGTCAATAATAATGTGGGAATTTGGTCACTATCAATCTTGTAAGAGTGCCCACAATAAAGTAATTTCATTGTTTGAGAATATCTACACGAAATAAATTCATTATTTAATAAAATGACCACTTATAGAAATTAGTCGCTGCCAAATAATTAAAGTCTGAATTATATCATTAACTTGACTTGTTCTTTAAAGTGATGAATTGCTATCAGAAGAAGAAAAAAAAATCAACAATTTTGAAATCCAACCATATATAACAAATCAATTAATTCATTGTTTGAGGGTTTCTTTTATATATAATTTCCCATTATTTGAAAAGTTTATTATTTACGAACGTTAAAATTGGCTGAGGACAAACTTAACTATAAAAAAATTTATGAAAATATATCGTCTAACGATATAAAAGTGTATAATTTACTATTTTAATGAAGACTTATTTAATATTAGTTTATGTATTTTTAAAAATCTAAATTTAATCTTATAAATTCAATAAAATTTAAAGGCAGTCTGTAACATTATTTTATAATGAACTTATGAGCATTTATTTGATGAAACTTAATATATTATTTAGCAGGAAATTGACATTGAAATTTCACTATTAAAATGGTTTTGTTCTTTAATTATTCGCCCATTCACAAAATTATTACTACCACTAAAATTTAACATTCACCAATAAAGTTAAACCAAAATCAAAGAAATATTAATACATAAGGGACTGAATTAAATTTTGTAATAACATGAAATAAATGGGAAAATACGCCAACTTTAGGACTATAATATCATAACATATATATTTAGCTATTGTTTTGGTGATATCTTTTCTTTTTTCTTTTTTCTTATTTGGTTACCCATCTTTTGATGAGGAGTTGTCGCAGTTGTGCTGAGTGATGAAGTTGACTCGTCGATGCAT
>JBBMKA010094259.1:0-12806 GCA_037833695.1 Sechiopsis laciniata
TTTGAAATGTTTTATTTATGAGGATATTTAGTTTGCATGTTTTATTTAAAATATGTCTTTTACTTCCATGCATGCTGCGTAAGGACCGGTTTAGGACCACTTTGGGTCGGGTCCTTACACAACCGCTTTGAATCAAGCGTTCACACTCCCTAAAATTTCTAGAGGAGATTGTCTGAAATTACTAGAATCACCGACAGAGAGCAATTGCAAGATTGTAAAAGGTGATTAGAGTAGTGGGTTCAAAATGGAATGATCCAACGTCATTTCGAGCGTGGTGGGTCACAACAAACCTATACGATTGCCTTAATCTCATTAAAACGTCGATCATTCCATCAACTAATATGACGCTGGTTAGAAAGGATCAAGCACTACTTCTCTACGCAATAGAAATTGGAAAGCGCATCAATCTCGGCCAAATATTAGAAATGAAAATTTCGCTCTGTGCTGAAAAGATGCAAGATAAGATGCCTTTCCCATTTTCTATAACACAATTGTGTATTTATCAGAGCATCAGACCTAAGCTTCAGGAGGATGTTTTACACATCTAACCAGCAAGTGTTGATGAAGAAGAAAAGGTGCAGCTGGATAAAGAAGCATTATCCATAGACAAGCTGGCACAAAGAATCGATGAAGTCTTCGCTCAAACGCAAAGCTATTAGGCTTACACGAGTAGGCGCGATGAGTTATTTATAAAGATAGTGGTCACTAAAAGATTATTCTTAATGGCCAGAATTCCTGAAGCGCTTGGTGAATGCGGAATGCAGCAAAGGCAATGTGGAAAAATAAATGGAAGTGTCGCTCTCTTAACTTTTCTTCTTCAACAATTACTTACCTTTTATTAATACATGCATTTCATTCCAATTAGGATGCAATTTTGTTTCTATCTTTTAATTTAATCTTATAATAGGAAGTCGGTATTTTCTTTGAAAGATCACCGCTATAATTATTATTGTGAAATTACGATTTTGGTATGAAATTACTTTTTCTTAAATTCCTTTAGAATCAAACCTAGCAACAAAGTAGTCCTTATCGTGCATGACAGAAAGAACCAATATTTATAAGGATGTCCTAGAGCTTGAATAGAGTATCTCAATGATGGAAATGATTAAGTTTGGGAGAACTAAGCCTCACCTTCATTAGGGACTATGAATATTTTAAGTTTGGGGGAGAGGGCAAGCCCGAGGAGTGTATAGAAGAGAGAAAATAAAGAGTGGCCATGTTTAAAAAAAAAGTTGTGCAAAATAAAGATCGACACATTCTTGGCAAAATAAAAAGCATAAAAGAGCGAATAGCCATAGTAATTCTTCGAGTATTCCGTGGTCTACCAAAGATGCAAGCTTGGAAATTCCATTTTCTTAGATGAAATGCTTTATGCTCAAGTAAATCATCTTAAGAACTATGGAATTGTAGATATGAGTGCAACTCAAAAGGAATGCGTAAAACAAAAGCGAAAATCCTTGAGGCATTTTGGGACCTAAATAGCAGCTTTGACAGAATGTGTTGTTCAACCTTAGTTATAGAAGTGATAGAGTACAATAGATCAAGTAATGAGAAATAATTATAATGAGGAACAATCTGTCAGTCAAGATAAGGAGGAATTTGAAGCGAATTTGAGTCTTTGGAAAAGTTTGAAAACTAAAGAGAGAAGTAAGTTTTATATCAAGTTTATAAAGGATGCGATAAAACCTTCTAGATTTGAGCTTAATATAAAAATTTAAAAAAAAACTGATTTAGAAGAACAAAATGCTAATAGGTAGACCACGCATTACTCAGGACGAGAAATGATTCAAGTTTGGGGGTTTGATAGCTCTCAAATAGAGCATAAATTAGACTATTTTATTCAACATTTTTCTAAGGTTCAAGGGAAATAATTAAATGGTTAAGAGCAAAAGGTGAATAAAAATCGTGAGAAGTCGCACGCATCTGCTATTTAGCATTAGAAAGGTTAGCATCACATTATCTACATAAAAAGAAGATTAAAATTGTGCTAATACACACTTATGCAATGCAGGAACGCGAAACTAAAATGTTGAAGATAGAAGATTTTATGGAATGCAACAAAGAGAGAGAGACAAAAGCAATATAGCGCATTCAAGAGACAACCGCATTCAGAGAATCACGCAGACAAGGAAAGTACAGATAATCAATTATCATGAAATCTAACGTAACTTAAGAAATTCCAGCTTAAATCAAGCATTGATAAATACAATTCCAGAATCTTTCGAACTTACTCACCAAGTAATCTGACCCTATTTAAGGAGCATTAGAGGTCAGAATGAAGCATCTGGTCAGTTGGCCAGGAGTCACTTCACCTGGAGCAACCCGTTGAAGAAGACAATCAAAAGGTGCTCGTGGAACCCATTGACAACGGAGACTGCACATCTACAACAATCGCACCATTTCAATTTATTGCTTTTTGTAGTAGGAGTAGCTGTAGCTTAGACAATTTCATAATGACATTTCTGCATTTGAAACTTATATTTCTGTTTAGCATGTTTTCATAATTAACGACATTGGGTGAAATCTGGTGTAGAATGCATGTTAGGACTGCGAGGGAGATTGAATCTTATGATGTTGCAATTTAATGTTAAGTATGCATTGACTAGCTACTCACGCATGCTAACTTCTAGTTAACTCGAAAGTGGGAACTGGCAGAAGGCACAACTGAATACGTTAGGTCACTGTGAGGTCTCTCGAATGTTCAAAGAGTTAGGAATAACCTTATGAATGCATACATCGCCTGAAACCCAATATGAAGAACCATAGCAGAAGCTGGGTTCGACATAAATCAATGGATGTGGAAGCACACATTAGCATAGGTAAGTATGACATTTAACTCGCCATTATCGCATGATTAGCACCTTCTGCATTCACATTTTACCTAAGCCATTTATTTTCATTTCATTTTTATCTTTATAGAATTCACAGCCAAATCAACCAACGACCTAGTTTTACTTTCTTGCACAAATCTTAAGTTAAAAAGTTTAATTCTAGACATCAATCCTTGTGGAGAACGATAAAATAAATACTTATCACTTGTCGTGATTCGACTGCGTATACTTGTGCACTTCTGCGATTTTAGAACATAGGTGCTAGCAATCGCATCTTAACTTAGAATAAATTTAAACAAGTGATATACATAGCAGATCATAATCGTATCGGTCAGTTGGTGGTTGATTCTTTTGATTTTTAGATGAATAATTTTCTTGTGTTTGGAGTATAAAAAATGTTGGAGTGCTTGGATTTGTTTGTTTCTTTCGAGCTGAGTTTTATGTTTCTTCTTCTAGTAATATTCTACAATTTTTGGTTGTCCGATTGTGGTCGTAATTTTGGAGAGTCTGTTAGGATGCTTCATGCATTTCAAGTATAGTTCGAATTGGAGAAATAGGTGGGACTGCAGAAGAGGATTTTGTTGCATTGATAAAGCTTCTGTCCTTTTTTATCAGTATATCCTCATATTTTATTTGAATTTTTCATTGTAAAAAACTTGGAATTCCATTGCTAATTTTATTGATTGTATTTCTGAACCATTATACTCATGTCTGATTGCAGATTTAAGTTTTCTTTGACAATCGAGGAATGTCATGGATTTTTTGATAGGGGAGGCTACATAATATTTATCTTGGCTTTCTAAGAATTTTTCATATATCATTGCTGCTATTTCTTCGTGAAAGTAAAATGAACTAAATTTCCATTCAAAGGTTGTAGTTTTAGCTACAAATTTCAACTTATATTGATTTATCTTTTTTGCTGGAAAGAGTTAATGTGGCCATTGCAATGGAGGTGTTGAATCAGATAAGATCGAGTTGGGATGAATTGTATTGAGCTAGAGCTTCAGGTTAGCTTCAAGGAAAGAAGTACAGGTCGAGTAAACTGTTGTTGGTACCCTATTTTATCCCTTTAACTTTTCACTGTATGTTTGGTGTCCCTGAATACCAAGAAGAAAATTTATATATTTGGGTCTAATATAGGATAACTTTAATATAGGCAGTCAATCAAGATGGCGGGGAAACATTCAAGAAGACTGTAGAAGTAAAAAATCTGATCGACGAGTTGAGCAATGCAAGTTCGAAAGAGGTAAGTGAATTATTTGCTATTTATTACTTAATTGTGATTGTCTTTATTCTAAATATATTTTATTATCCATCACAGTATTTATTTTTTTCCCTCTCGATTTATAGGAACCCGTGGAGTATACTTGGGTGAGAACCATTAAGTTTTATTCTATTAGTTTTGTTTGAGATTATGTAAGATGTAAGTCTGCCTGTCTAATAAATATGGTAATTTTCTTTTGAATTGCAACTTGCAGCCTGTCGATTAGTTGAATACTCGATAATGCAGGTGGTTGCTTAACTAGCTAGATCTTATTTACCTTGCATAATCTGTCATAATTGGTTGACCTTTTTATATGGACCACATATGCAATTTCACAATCAATCTATAATTATGATAGTATTTAAAAAATATTTCGATTCTATTTGGTCCAATATTAAATTTCAAGTTTATTCTATTTTGACCATAAAACTTCTAAAATATCTATGTTAGTTTCTGAACTTCGAATATTATAATTTTTGTCCTTACTGCATTCTACCACTTTATACATGTTCATCTTAGAACTATAGGAACTTTCTTCTTACTACACAATGCGATCAACCAAATAACGTTCAAGTTCATGTTTACTTTTCAGGTTCAAAGAGTTGAGCTTATAAAGAACTTAGGAGTGGAGATTCTTTCTCCACTATCTAGTAAGTTGGACTTTTATGCCTTTAATTATTCCTTATTATAGTGAATGGATATGTTATATATAATGTGTTAGCATCAAAAGCTGTAGCGACTAGATATATTATATGTAATGTGTTAGCACCAAAAGTTGTAGTGACTTGATGTGTTATATATAATTCAAATCTTGGCTATGTTCTTTTGTTTGGAAACTAGAATGAGTGTTGCCAATATGATTCGAAAACATAGTGGATGAATACCTGTGATTTCTATTTCAAAGTCTTACTATTATATTTTGTAGGTACTTTTCAAGGTGATCGTTTGCGTCTACCGTTATCCAAAAGTTGTCAAAGTATTCATTTTTTTTCTTGGTTTTATGAAACATTAATTGTCATTTACAAATTCTATATATTTGTTACTTTGTATAAGACTTTATTTCAATTGTGATTAATGAAGTAAGTTTGACATCTATGTGGATTGTGCTATATCTTAGAAATGCATAATTATTTACCAGTTTAAATATTGTTATTTTTTTAATGGACAAGTTTAATCTAATTAATATGAAATATATATTTTAAATTTTCAAATAAATAGAATAGTTTTAATTTTATAAAATGTGAATTCATGACAATTTTAAACTATTGAGAAATAGAAATCATGACAATCACAAGTGTCATGAAATGTGAATTCATGATAGACTATGATTTAATTTAATTTGGAAAAATAACTCATCTCTATGAAATTTTAAAACTGTCATGATAACAAAAGTTAAAATTGCAAAAATAGTATAATTTATGATAATTATAAAATGTCATAAAAAGAGATCATAAACCCTATTTTTAATTGATTCATGACAATTTTTAATTGTCATGAAAAGAGTTTATGACAATTTTTATAATTATGATAAATTATATTTTATGGCATTGTTATTATATGTCATAAAAAACTTAATAAGATACCATGACAAAGTAGATTTGTGGACATAATTGTCATAATAATCAACGATGACAATTAAAAATTGTCATAGAAAGCTAAAATTCCAGTAGTAATACAAAAAAAAAAAAAACTAAAACCATCCATACTTTCTCTATCGGTAGTTTAGGTTTCTCGTCTCTCTATTGCATTAGAAGTAGAATTATCTGTGCTATCTACATTCATTTGTAAGGAGGTACACCATTGCAAAAAACCATCTTGTCAAACATGTAAATGACAAAGTTTTTTTTTTTTTTTTTTAATCAAGAATAAAAGCTTCACCCCACTACATACCTGGGGGTTGGGGGTAACTACACCAGAAGACCGGACCCAAGAAACAAGAAAAAATTTTACAATTAATTAACCTCCCTCGTGGATTTCAAACTTGATACTTTAGAGGTCTCCAGCCTCTAATAATGAGGTGGCCCCTTGGGGGATGCAAGTGACTAAGAGTGTTGTCAAACGTGATAGGATTTTTAGGAGTTTGTAGAGATTTTGTGATGAGATCTAGTCCAGACAAGGTTTAATGTTTCTTGTTTGCCTTTGATTATCAACAGTTTCGTAATTATTTGGTGGATTTTTTTCTTTTGGATTAGAGCTCGTTCCTATATAGTTAGTGCTATTCACTCCTATTTTTGGGCCTTTCTTTTTATATTATTTCATGGTTCTCAATAAGAGTTTCGTGTGTTATAAGAAAAACAAATGAATGTCAATTAAAAACGGGTTATGGTCCTAATTCAGAAAGCTGATAAATTCATCATCTTGTTGAAGAAAAATTCATGAAGTTTAGGGCAAGAGATGCCTACTAATTGCTTTCAACTGCCAATCACAAAAAATTTAAATACACGTCCGAGCAAAGAACTACAAGATTTTAAACAGAAGCAATTAAAAATCAATTATGCTATTATTCATCAAATCAATTATGCTACAATTAACAGCAGCATAACTCGAAGAAGACCACTTGATTAATAAGATGAAGATTCAACATTACAAGTCAGAATCCCGATAAAAACTAAGAATCCTAGACCTGATTATGTTTAAACAAAACTCGATTGGCAGAAGATTGAGATATCAGTTCATTGGAGACGATAATGAAAACATAAGCACATAAATTTTCCTAACTTTTTTTTTTTTTAAAAAAACCTTTTTCCAGATTACTTATGAACAAAAAGGATCTATACTCCGCATTGTACACCACCTCATTTTGAATTCATCATGCATCGAGCGCTATCACAAAACCTCAACAAACCTTCTCAACAATCAATTAGGGCTGGAAATGGAAAAAAACAAGAACAAATTGAACAACACAAGAAGTATAGTACCTTGACAGAGACACAAAGCTCTGGTACTGATTTACAATGAGTGGCGACGATGCTGTGTGCTATGTTCCTTGTAATGCCGATGAACTGCGAGCTTTGGCTGTGGTTTATAGCTTTGAGGAACTGGAGAGAAGAGGAGAAGTAAAATATTGAGGGAACGACGAGAATTTAGAAGTGATTTAAGAAGATCTTGTTGAAAAGATTTGAGTAGATGGAGGAGTATGGATTATGGGTAGATTGATTGCAACCATCAAGAAGAATTAGAGGTGAAGCCATCGTGCCGGGCTCGAAGGAAACTGGTTTTTTTTCTGGAGACAACTAGGAAAATGTCTACTTTTTGGATAATTATTTAGTAAATGTCTACAATTCTAAAAACTTTAAATGTGTCTAAATCTAATTTTCTATAAATGATTAAAAAATTAATTAAATTGCAACCGACTATTGTGCCATTATTAGTACTTTAAATTGGTGTGAATTATTAAAATAAATTTTAGATTCATTCCTAACAACCAACAAAAATTTAAATATTTAAATAAGATAAGATCTAAATTTCCAACAACCCAAAAATAAATTCATTAATTAAAAAATATTTGAACCCTTACATTTTGTTTTAAAATAAAAAAGTTGTTATGATTATTTTATTATGAAATCTAGAAAGAAAAAAAAAAAAAAAAAAAAAAGAAGAACAACACATATTTGACGGTACATATTAGTACATATCCTTACATACATTGTAATAAATGAATACTAAATTCTTAAATGAAAGTTTAATAAGTAACAAAAAATAACATAGTACCTAACACACGGTAGCTGGAATCGTAAATTTTGCTAGAATTCACTATGTACTCATATGTACATCAAATGATGCATGTTAAGCGTACTTACACTTGTGTGCGTACTCGTGGACAGCGTTTGCTCCAACTAAAATTGTATAAAATCAAAAAGGTTGTAGGCTGGAGGAGTACACGACGGTAAGGATACTCTCCTTGTTACATCAAATCATGTGTGACCATTGGAATGTTGATGATGATCAATCTGCAAAATAAAAATCAAATTTTGCTGCAATTATTTGTGTACTCATGTGTACACCAAGGGATGCATGTTAAACTTGCTTACAAATAGCTCTTAAATAGAGCATTATTTGAAAAATCATTATTGGCATTTCAAGAAGATTATAGGGAAAAGTTGAATGAATTAGAAGCTGAAATACGGAATAAAGAAGTAAAATCAATATGCATCCACATTATAGGAAGTGAGAAAAGAATCGAAACATAGAAGCATCAACGCACCCGTCTGTTCTATGAGATATCAATTATGCTAATTTATCAAATGTCACGTAGGATATGAAGCAAGCAAAGACTTTGCATTTGAATAAAGTGGCAAGTTAACCACCATGACACTGCATTACTCTGTTGCCATAAAAGTCTTTCGTTTCGGTGATCTCCTAGTAACCGAGCCATATATAAAGACATAAATGAAACCCTAGAAGGGTGCTTGCCTCTGGGAATTATCCCACCTCAAGGAGATGATGATCGAAAGACGTTCGTGATATCTGATGACAAAGATTCCATGCACCTCAAGCAGCCGCCATTCTTATTATTCGCTAGTTATTTCGTCTTTCAATAGTATAGGCATAGATTGTATTTCCTTAGTTTAGCATAGACTTTACTTCTTTTAATGCAATGTTTCATTTTCATACTATTGCGCATTATTCGTCTTATATTATGTTTAACTAATTAGGTGGCGAAGGATAAGTGAAAGAGATACTATTGCGCATTTTCTAATTTAAATTCGGAAGAGAAGTTGATAGAAGATCCATGACATGAAAAATTAGGTTAATATAAGATTTCTCGTGTAGTTAAGGAAAAATTAGGAATAGCAATCCTACAGGTGCGTACGAAACCATGTGCATGGTATGGCGAATCGTAGTGAGAGCTAGAGTCACTGTAAAGGAATGAATATGGAAGTAAAAATTAGAAATAAGCCAGTATGAAGTCGCAATTTACTGCAGAAAGCATACCTTATCTATTCCGCATTTCGTTCACTTAGCCGATCCTTATTTATTTTTTGCTTTTAGAAAATCATACCAACAAAACCCCAATCCAGTTTTTTTATTTTCAGCACAACCCTTAAGCTAATAAACTAATGCTAGACATCAATACCTATAGAGAACGATAAAATAAATATTTATCACTTGCTCCATATTCGACTGCGTATACGTACATAGAATTCGATTCAAAGGTATAGGAATTTAAGGTCTTATACTTAGAATTAGTCATTAGAAAATATATTGCACCGAAATATTGCATCACTTACACTTGTATGCGTACTCATGGATAGCTTTTGCTTCACGTGAAACTATATAAAAAATAAAAAGATTGTAGGCTGTAGGAGTACAAGACAGTGGAGATACCCTCCTTATTACATCAAATAGTGTGTGAACACTGGAACATTGATGGCGACCAATATGGAAAACAAAAATTCGTGAATACTTACCTTGAACTAGAGTGTGGTGGGGATCGAATTGCATAGAAGTTGAAAAAAAAGGTCGTCTGTGGGAGATGTTTTTTGAGTTGGGATACGAAGAAATTGAAAATAAAATATGAAAATAAAAAACCTGCACCCCTTATTTGGAGGAGAAAAAGTTGGAGGAAGAAAGAAGCTCCAAGAAAGACTGAAATAACTTAAATTTTCTTAGGTTGGAAGAGTGAAGATGCTCCAAGAAGATTTTCAAGACCCAAATTCAAAATTAACTTCAATTCTTGTGAATACTTGAAACCGTTCGAAGAGTTTGAAGACATTGAGATTAAGACTTCAAATATTAATTTTGCGGTGGGATTTTTATCCTAGAAAAAATAAATGGGATAAAAATGAAGAGAAAAACTCATTTAAGAAAGAGTGAGAAATGATTTTCTAGATTGTCGATAAGGTTGTGGGAATTTTTCTTGTTGGTTAATCGTTATTGCTTTGTTTAAATATTTCAGGAGAGAATATTTTACCTGACGGGAAATCTAATAAAAAAATGAAGATGTCCACCATTTATTTATTCCTTAGATCAAGGGTTGATGGTTGGTGCGATCATTTTTTTGTTTTTGTTTTTTTTTTTAATTAAGATTAATGTGGGGAATTTATGAGATGAAATTATGATATCTCCTACCTGATTTTTATTATTATTTCTTTTTTGAGATCCCTAATTTTTTATTTAGACATTTATTTAAAGTTTAAAACAAACTAGACATGTAACACTCCGTATTTCGAGAATTAATTATGATATAATATAATTTATTTGATAATTTAGTTAGTAAAGTTCAAATTAAGACATTTGAACTAATTTAATTGTATGCCCATATTTTATCAAATACAAATTTCTGGTCTTAAATGTTGGGTTTCCATAATTAAATTAAGAAGATTTGTAAACTATTTTTACGTATATTTCCGTTATTTCAATGTAAGAAATTTAAATAATGGTCGACATGAAATAAAAAGGGAAATCATACTAATGGTTTAAATTTTGAAAACTATTTAAGTAAATGTCTACTCCATTCTTTAGTTTAGCCAAATGTCTAATTGGATATTTACAGGAGAGAGATCAAATTCTTTCCCATTATACCCCACACCGTTATCCTCTTTTGTTTTTTAATAAATTCAATTAAAAATCCCTCACTCTCTCATTTAAGGGACACCATGATCTTAGGGAAGGGAAATATCAAATATACAAAAGTTTTTTTTAAAAAATCTCTGACAATTCCATTTTTAGATTGGTTTAAAAAAAGAGTTATGTATATACATTAACAAAAACGGGTAGGTGAAAGTCAGTGATCGTAATTCCAATCCAACATGCACTGCCGTCTCTTTGCCTTGCCTTGTTAGAGCTCTGCAATGATGGTGCCTAAGAATGTTGTTTGATTTGTGAGTATTTAAGTGATGAAAATCAAGGTTATGCAAATTTATGAGGAATAAATCTGCATAATCGATTATGATCATTAGTTGACGATTTTATCTAGTTTATATGGTTGGAATTGAGATCTTAAAGGTGGTGTTTAAAGTGAATTTATGTATTTTTTGGTTTACATATTCTAAGTTTTTATGAAGTTTTGGTTATGGTTATGTACAATAACCAGAAGTTGAGATTTTAAGTTATGACTGAAAGGTTAAACTTGAGCTTAGTCATTTCTGGTTTATAGTTATTAAGACTTATATGTAATTGTTGAATGAATTAGTTGAGCTTATCCAAGGAATTAAATTGTTTGGTTGAGATTTAAGTAAATGAAGTGTGAACTTATAATTTTGGGATTTGGAGCTAAGATTAAAGCATAAAACGTTGGGATTTGGTCGCTGACTATATTAGGTACTATAAATTATTATCTATTGATTTTCGTTGAGTTAGTTTAACTCGCTTAAAGGACAATAAGGTTGTGGAATATAATTATGAGAATTAAAAACAGAGAATTAAATATATGAAATCATGAGAGTTGGATGAGATTATGAAGTAAAATAATGGGTTGCTGGTCCCTTTTGTCATATTGTGACTATTATGTCTTGCTAGTCCATGCTATTAATTATATAGAGTTGCTGGTCTATATTATGATTATTTGGACTTGTTAGTTCATGCTATTGATTATATAGACTTGCTGGTTTATGCTATTTATTTGGGCTTGTTGGTCCATGCGATATCGCCTACTTCAGTTTGGTGATCCTTGTAGATGTTGGGTGGGTTTGCTCATTCCCTTATTTCATACTGCGGGGTAGCGAACTCCAATGAGAGGGTTTATATCTCATATCCATATTGCGAGCTAGCGAGCTCCTATGGGAGGGTCTATATTCCATTTAGTTAAGAGAGTTTTTCTTGTTAATGTTGTTAGTTATTTGTTAAAATTCATTATTACTTATTATCCATAATTGCATTTTGTTTCTTAATATCTTATTTTATTGCTCTTTGAGGAATCAAAGATTATAAATGCATGTTTGCTTGAACCGCTATGATATTTCTAATAATTTTACTAAGTATTAGTTGATCACGTGTAATACCTTATAAGGGAGTTTCATTATTGCATATATTTTGATATACTCATCATTTATTATTTAACATTTTTCAGGTGTTGGTGCATGCGAAGGTGGTTGACTCAAACCAACTGAGGAGATCATGGGCACAATCTTGAGTCATTTTATTCCGCACTAGACTTATTACGACAATAAATGTATTCCGCGCTTTTATAAATTCAAACTTTGTTTTTCACTAAAGATGATTGTTACAAACTATTTAATTATAATTAATGAGATTGTAACCATTTTTCAAAAATTGCGCCCCACTTAAGGTAATCGAGCGAGGTATTTAATGCATGTGTGATAATTATCTTTAAAGTCTAGCTAGATTTTTCAGGTCGTTACAAGACATTCCCTAAATAAGTTTATAAAAGTTAGACATTTACTTATTTCTCTTTTTTCTAACAAATCGTTGACGTTGTCGAAGATATTTTGCATTCCACGAAATTTAAAATGTTTCGGCCCAATCTCCAGCTTTTAACGACCCAAATTAGAGAAGGGAAATAGTAATGATTGTCTACGTTTTAGAAAATAAATCATCAAATGTCTATCCATTTTTTGCATTTAGATCTATGTCTATTTGGAAGAGAGAGAGTTTTTTCCTCCCCATAGTACCCTATTTTAATTTTCATTTGTTTATTAAAAAAATGATAGATTAATGCCTAGAAATAAGGAAGAGAATCTCTCTCACAACCACTTTCCTATTATTGTGATTTTCATGTTAATTTAAATTATTTTAAAAATCAAATTTGT
>JBBMKA010094270.1:0-10101 GCA_037833695.1 Sechiopsis laciniata
AAAAATTTCTATGGTCTCTAGGAAAGAAGGCACCTGCCAGTTATGTTGGATACTGACACGGGATCAGAAATACATGAGTGCAGGCGAGTTGCTAAAATCTCGAAAAGCTCTCAAAAAGAAGTGCACCCACAACACACGTCAAAGGCGCATCGATCGACATGAACAAGAGTTAACAAAATCTCGAAAAAGATAGTTGAATGACATTTCAGAAAATCGAGACAAATCCAGTCGTCAAGGAATGCCACCCAGTAAATTTGAAAAATATACACCCACTGTGGTTCCACTAGAACAAATTCTGATGGAGATTAAAGATAACGAAACTCTCAGGTGGCCTAACAAGATGAAGGTGGGGTTGCACATGAGGAACAAGGAGAAATACTTCCTGTTTCACTAAGACCATGGGCATACCACGTCTGAATACTATGACCTAAAGGAAACCATAGAAGCTTTAATTCAAAATAAGCATTTGAAAGAGTATATGGGCGAAAGGCAAAAGTCACCTGAGCGCTCTAGCAAAAGGCAAGACACCAAAACTCACCACCTCCCCAAGAAATCAGAACCATCATGGGTGGACCTGCATGGGGCAACTCCAATAGAAAACGAAAAGTAAGTGTGAGGCAAGCACGTGAAGCGCCTAGATGTAAAGATGCAGAGCAGGTACACCAGCCTCACAATGATGCCTTGGTGGTCTCGTTGGTCATATCTAACATCAAGGTCAGAAGAATATTGATCAATGCAGGTAGCTCTGCTGACATACTCTCACTACAAGCATTCGACGCAATGAAGATAGGGAGAGACAAGTTGTCTCTTTGTTTGACACCATTGGTGGGGTTCGGAGGCAGCACTGTATATCTAGAAGGAAATATCGAACTCCCATTTACCTTTGGTGAGGATAATAATATTGTTTTAACTTTTGTTAATTTTTTTGTGGTAGATGACAGGTCATCCCACAAAGCAATACTTGGACGTTCATCACTGCATCGACTGCGAACCATCTCGTCTACATACCATCAGATAATGAAGTTTTCAACCCTCACAGGGGTGGGCAAGGTCAGTGATGAACAATAAAGTTCCCGGGAATGGTATCACACTACTTTGAGAAGCGCACATCAGAAGTAAGGATGGTCACTACCTCTCCAGAAGACGTTTCAGCACCAGGACAGGCACACCCACCCAACCAGGTGCAGCACCTGAGGAGGCTGAAGCACTCGAAGCAAAGAAAGAGCTCAGCATCCTTGTCAAATATTAAGAGTTGAACGAAGGTCAAAAAGTTAAGATCGAAACAAGCTTAGACGTAGATCAATGGGATAAACTTATGTCTTTCCTCAGACAGAATGCTGATGTGTTTGCCTAGACAGTAGAAGACATGCCCGGAGTTGACCCGAAAGTGATGGCCCATCGACTGAATATTAATAGAGATTGCAAACCAGCAAGTCAGAATGATCAAGAGTTGGAACTCAACCTCAACCTGCTAGAAGAACGAAGTGAAGCAGCTAGAGTCCACATAGTTGAGTACAAAAACTGGGTTGCCAGGTACTACAACTCAGAAGTGAAGATCAGACGCTTAAAAAAAGGCGACTTGGTGCTAAGAAAGGTCATGCCAAATACCAAGAACCCCAGTGATAGTTCAATGAGTCCAAATTGGGAAAGGTGTATCTGATTACAAAAATTGTGCGCCAAGGCACCTACTACCTCCAAATGTTAGATTGTGTAGCAGTACTGCATCCATGGCATGCTAAGCATCTCAAGAAATAGTACCAGTAGCATAGCAAACCTGGACAGTCGGCTTAGACTACAATCGCCATTTCATTGTTTCATTCATAAAATGTTTCCAGATCAATTCAACACATTTCTTTTTAGAATGATTCAAGTCATTTCTACTTCTACTATGTCTATCTAAGCATAATTATCTTGAATGGGGGCAACTAGCTGGATAAGCCCAAAACGGCTATCCAAGTTCAAATAGTGGATAAGGCCAAAATGGCTATCCAAGTTCAGCTAGAAAGGTTGTAACACCCCAGAAATATTTAAAAATATATATTTGAGTTGTTTTACTTTAAATAAACCTTAACCATTTTATATGTGTGTTTAATTGAATAAACTAAGGCTTGATTGTCATTTTGGGCATATGATTTTATTTGAGGAAATTAAAGTTAGGGTTTCCAAGGGGTTTTGAAAATACAACTTAAAAATGGAAAAGAATGTTTATATAAAAAGGAAATGGTTTTCCTCTCTCTCTCTCTCTCACATTAAATTCCAGCCACAAAACAAACCAAGCCCCACCCTCTCTCTCTTTCTTCAAATCCACCTTAAACTCATTTCTTATTTCTCAGTTTCACGGAGGTAGAGAGCTCCGTTTGCGATTCGGAGACTACTTCCATGCTTAGGGCATCGAGGGCTTCGAAACAAGGTAAGGTTTGCTGGTTTTAATGGAGTTTTCTGGCGATGGGGTCTTGAAACCCATTTCTTCTTTCGTAGTTTCACGGAGTTAGAGAGGTCTGTTCGTCATTCTGAGACCAGTTCCGTGTTTAGGGCGACGAGATGAAGAAAAAGAGGTATGACTCGTCCCTTTCCGTTGGGCGCGTAGTCGGCTGCCGCCGCCACCACCTTTTTCTCACAACGTGTCTTCGCACTCTGGTGACTCATCGTTAGCTTAGTTTTCCATCCTCGTTCGTGTGGTGAACTCCACTTTAGCTAGTTGTACTTTGTTTGCTTGTTTCGTTGACTTTTACTCGTGTTTCTATGTTTAGGTGCTATCGGTTTTATTGTTTCGACTCGTCGTTTAGCTCGTGGGTTCTCTTGGTGTTTCGGTCAAGTCGTCGGGAAGGTAAGGAGTTTCATTATGAATCAGGTTTGTGGCTTAAAGCATGAGAATAGTGGCATGTTAGGGTTTACGAGAATTGAATGTTGGATGACTTGTTTCATGTATGTGTTTGTGTTGTGATCCACTATTTGAACCGATTATTGTTCATAGTAGCATGGAATCGGGTGTAGCTTGTAAACTATTAAGCTTCTGATTGTTGTGCTCTTGTCATCGTATCATCATTCCCCGATTTGTACCTTTTGCTCGTATACGTGATAAACTACTTATCTGTTTAACTTTTTGATTAACTAGATTGCCTTGGGTTTATGCATGTTTCTATGTTGTTGGTTCCATCTATGTTTGACTGTAAACGTGCTGAAATGATTATAGGCTCGACTTCTCTGATTTGTTGCCTAAGAGTTTGGTCGTAATTTATCATGTTTGGCATTAGAATAGCTAGGCCCGGTTATCGTGTTGACCACCTAGAGGAGCAGCTAGCTCACCCATTTTAGGACTTGCGTTGCGTGATCAATATCGTGTTATTGATGTGACTCGCTAGTGCCCCTTAGGAACTGAGCGAGGATATGAATTCTCTATGCTTCGAGACACGTGGTTGGACTATACTAACCTAAGGGTTGACTCTTACATCCGACCAAGGGGGTTGGATCTCATCCACATGTCACCTTGTGTGTGGAATAACGAGTTCCTTGGTTGTTGAGCACACGTTGCGGGTTGCAACAACCCTTGGGTGGACCAGTTGCACTCGCCTAGTCTAGGCTAAATCTTGTGTGACTCTAGTGCTAGTAACATCTCTCTTTATCTACTCGTGGAACCTTATATACTGTGTGCATGGTCCCACCAGGTTAACTGCCCAATACGTTGGAAGGGGAACCGATCATGCCTTACTTGACCCTGAGACTATTGAAAGAGGCCACTGAGACACATGAAAGCACAGACGAATGCCTGTCGGTGAGCCTGCATGCGTTTGTGGGATGTTGTCTACAGGCAGGTCGGTCCTCCTACATGCTAGGGATTAGCAGTTGGCGCCCCTAGCCCAAGGTTTAGGGACCCTGCAGTTTTCCTCACTCTTGGCTTTCCCTGACAGGGTCAAGTGACATTATCGACATTCGAGTATACCCTTGCTAAGACGACTTGTGTGTTGTTGTCTTGACCTGAGATTTAGGGATTCTTTGTGTTTCTCTCACTCGTGGTGGGTCCCTGATAGTGGTCAGGCTACCCTGAGACATTTGTGTATGTCTCTACAAATAAGATATGGGACGTGTCCCGACCTGAGGTTTAGGGATCCTGTGTGGTTCTCTCACTCGTGGTCCTCTCCGATAGGGTCGAGTGACTTTATTGGCATTTGTGTATGCCCTGCAGATACGCTATCAGAGTAGCGCAGCGAGAGCGTGGCGGGTCCCTTATGTAGGCTACCCCCGAGGCATTCGAGTATGTCTCTCTTGATACGCTATCAGAGTTGCGCAGCGGAAGCGTGGTGGGTTCCTCATAGGTCAAGCTACCTCAAGGCATTCGTATATGTCTCCGCTGATGCAGTTTAGTAAGTCCCTGACAAGGTAAGGCTACCCTGAAATAGTATTGTACGTCTATGCATACACGGTATGAGACATGTCCTGACCCGAGGTTTAGGAAACTTGTGTGTTTCTCGCACTAGTGGTCCTCCCATGACAGTGGTCAGATGATTGCTCGACATTTAGCCATATGATGCTCACTGCTTACGCGCCGTCGTTTGACATTATTTTCCCGTGACCGGCCCGAGGGCCGGGTATGCATGTGCGAGGCACTTAGCTTCAGTTGTCGTATCTTCTAACTTGTTTCTGTTTGCATGCTTAACCCCATGGTGTGGCTTCTTACTAGGTATATTTTGATATACTCATCCCTTACATTTCAGGTACTTATCCATGCCGAGGTGGCTAGGTTGGGAGCTACATCGATCATGGATACGGTGTCGTCATTTCCTTTCTGCATTGTTTTTACTTCGTGTCGAACTTCATGTTTTAAACTCTATTGAATTATATTTCATTTTGAACTATCGGGATCCCAAATCATGTTTTGATATGCTTTTCGAACTATCAGTTATGTTTTCATGATTTTACGACTTTTTCGTTGGAAATTGCATGTGATTATTAAACCAATTTTGTGAATTTTAAATGCATGCACCCGTAACACCCCATTAGAGTATTTTAGAAAGTCAAGTCGTTACAAAGGTAAGGTCAACTAGGCTACCTAGGTGGATAAGGCCAAAATGGCTACCCAAGTTTAACTAGGTGGATAAGGCCAAAATGGCTATCCAAATTCAATTAGGAGGTAGGGCCAACTAGGCTACCTAGATGGGTAAAGCCAAAGTGGCTATCCAAGTTCAGTTAGGAATGTAAAGCCAACTAAGTGGATAAGACCAAAATGGCTATCCAAGTTCAACTAAGAAGGTAAGGCTAACTAGGCTACTTAGGTGGATAAGGCCAAAGTGGCTATCCAAGTTAAACTAGGTGGATAAGGTCAAAGTGGCTATCCAAGTCCAACTAAAGAGATAAGGACAACAATGGCTATCAAAAATCAACAAAGGAAAAATAAAGAAAAATATAAGCAACCTAGGCCACCAAGGTTGCACTAGTCAGAAGCAACCTAGGTCACCAAAGTAATACTTTGTCACCAGTTTTTGGTTCCAGCAAAAATAAAAGCAACCTGGGTCATTAAAGTAATACTTTGGTCACCAAGTTTTTGTTCCAACATGGATAGCAGCAACCAAAACCACCAAGGGTTTTCTTACTAAAAGTGGCTTGGATTACACTCATGCCACCAACATTGTTACCAAGTTTTAGTTTGAAAGATGAAGTAAATAAGGAAAGGCACAAGTGACCTAGGTCACCAAAATTGTACTTAGGTCACCATGTTTTGCTTTGAAAAAAGAAAGTAAGGCAACGTCGGCAACCCAAGTTAATCATTTTACTTCTCCCACTAAAGGCAAGGAAAGAAGTTGGAAAAGCTTCAACGCCACAGGAACCATAAAACACCTAGGGTACCTACAACACACCTAAGTCACCTAGGACTTCAAAGGGTCAAACAACATAGTCAAGATTCAAGACTACCGAAAGAATGTTAAACATGCCTAGCTCAAAAAACTAAAGTGGTACTCTTAGTCTCAACATGATACCAAAAAGTTGAGTCTAGGAGTGGGGGCAACTGTTACGGGCAAAATTAGGCCTAAGAAATTGAGTAGCTCGAAGGAAGGTCGGACCCGCCAAAAAAGGCCCAAGCTTGAACAAAAAGGCCTGAAGCCACTTGAGAAGCGACCTGGTGAGCAGAGGCGACCTGGTGAGCAGAGACGACCTGGTGAGCAGAGGCCACCAAGTGAGCAGAGGTAGAGGCCACCAGGTGGACATATGCCACCAGATGAGAAAAGGCCACCAAGCAAGCAAACCACGCAAGCCACGTGGGCACCAAGGCGAGCAGCCCACGCGGGCCACATAGCCCGCCTCAGCGACGTAAGCAGGCTCGTATGGGCAGACATAAGCGCACAGCCCTCCCCAGGTGCGCGTGCGGGCCACCTTGCCCGCCTTTGGCGAGTCAAGTCGACCCATTTTCACCATTGTGGACATATCTTACTCGTTTAGACTCTGTTTTGTGCGCTATTTTTGCCTATGTTCATCATTTTTCTTTAACTACGGTTAGACTATATTTAGGGCTTAGCCCAAGATATTTTCCTAAAAGGGAAATATTCACCTATAAAGGAGGATATTTCCCTAAATTATAATTTGTTTTTGCCAAAAGTGATCACCTACCCGCTTCCTATAGTCATGTGATAAGCTAATTCTAAACCCTAAACTCGACTCACCTACCCACCTCTTTCAACTTCGACTAACTTAGGTATCTGATGCGGCGTGGCTCACACCACACTGGTGTCCAGTTTCTTTTGTTTTGCAGGTTAATTTGTCCCTATACAATAAAAATTTACTGTTGATAACGAAGATCAAATTTCGGCATCAAGAAGCTCCATCGATTATTTATTTCAATGTTGTCGAATTAAGAAAAATAAATAAATATAACTATATATAGAAAAAGAAACATTCTTCCTAAAAATTGAGTTGAAAAATGTTTGTTATCAAAGTGAATATGGCGCCCATAAATACGAATGTTAACAAACATAAGAGTCTAAGTTAAGATGGTTAAAAATTCATAAGTTTTCAATCATCCCCTAACTATTAAACACCCACTTTATAATGAATTGTCAAAAAGAAACTGAGTTCGAGTGACATTTTATATGATCAAGATCATATAAACCCTCTTATGTATAAACCCCTCTTTTCAACATTTTTTATGTATTTATTTTAGAATTTCTTATTAATTTTTTTGTCTAATTTAATCATTGTATTATTGTTTAAAATTTGTTCTTGTTTCAATTTTTTTTTTTTTTTTAATTCATATATAGAAGGTTCTTTTGTTGGTACACGAATTATTATATGAACGAAAATTCTGATACAACCATCAGTTTCCTTTGTTCTTCTGCATCGTTGAAATGATTGGATGATAAAGAAACAAGATTATATTTTATGTTTTATTTTCACCATTCTAGGGAAGATAGATGAAGAAAAGAAAGAGACTTTTTTGGATATGACGATTCTACCCTCCATTGTAATATTCAAATTTAATTTTGGGAATACATTGCAGTACTTATCAAATTTTAAGGTTTTTTTTTTCATATTCATGACTGTTCGACAGAACTTGAACACTTCGACTAATGTCACAGAACATATCGTCTGACCCTACAACATTTGAATGTCAAAGAAACTCGTAAGAAATTAATTCGTAGGTAGGTAGCCACTATGGATGGTTTGTGCAATTGATCAAATCAATAATTTAAGGGTGTAATTGTTACAAACCTCATAATTTAGAAGTGGTTTGTGCAATTTTCCAAAAATAATAATAATAATAATAAAACTTTGACTAATTCAAAATACTATTAACCATTAAAAAATTGAAAAAACTCCCTCTTATTCTAATTGAAAGTAATTACTTAATAGAGATATTAAATTATTCCTCTAGTAGGGCAATTTTTTAGTCATGGATTTTCACGCATGACTGCTGTCCTGATCCTCTCAACCGTGCATTTAATAAGACTGTTAACTGTGGCAACCGATCCAATTGAAAGTCTAGTCGTTGGAACTGAATCAACCAGAATTTGAAATGCAACCGTAATAAGTGACCCACCAGAGCCTAGCTCCAAAATCCCTCCTCCGTTGGCTCCGTCGGGTCCGTCAGGAAGTATAGCGAATCCTGACGGTAGAAGCGCCACGTAATCTGGGTCGCAACCGCTAAGCACCACGTTCATCGCAACGGTGTCGACCGGAGCATAAATAACGTAGGATCCTGTTAGATCAGTGCAACTCTCTTGTAGTATCAACATATTACTCTGGCTTGAATTAGCACTCTACACAACAAAAAAATCATGAAGATTTTTCAAATTTTTGTTGGTTTAATTTTAAAGATCGAATTTGATTTTAAAGATTCTCACTCACATTGACACGAAGCAGTGAGACACAATTTTTAGAGTGGCGGCCGTTGGCTATGTTCGCAATTTCCTGAACCAACCCTCCGTTCGACAGAATATCCCACTAAAAAACATTGTAGATATTTTCAATAATCTGTTTCTTAAAAATTTTAAGAATTTGAACAATTTTACATGTTATTGTTATTTCAATAACTTCATCATCTTTATAAAATATGTCTTATTATATCTATCGCTAATTAATTTTGATATAGAATTTTCATATTATCTAATGCCGAATAAATTTTTTAAGTGAGTATTCGATTCATAAATTAAAACCAACTCGACCGATTAAACTTGAGTAAGTATTCGATACTTAATTATTTTTTCTAACCTAAATTGGTAAAACTAACAAGTATTTAACCAACAAAATCATATCCAACCATTATTAAACCTAAGCGATTATTGATTGATAATTCAATCCAAACTGAAAAATCTCACCAGGTAATTCTATCCATAAATTTAAATCTAACCTAAGATAGATGACCATCTTTGAGACTTTACATTCTTACTTAAGATATATAAGCTACCTGCTTCATTATTAATTAGTTTTGAAATAGAAGTCTATAATATATTAAGTAAAATATTAAAAAAAATTGTAAATTTTGAAATTGTTGACGTACCTCGCTACGAGATTTCTCTTTTCGAAGGAAATCAAAGACAACCTTAGGAGCAACAGGGATCCAAAAAGAAGTGGCGGCGCTCAGCACAACACCAGGTGGTCGGCCAGGTTCATCGGTGCTCTTCCTCGTCACAACTCGGACATCATCACTACTGGTAGCCGGTAACGCCGTCCAAGTGTGTACACTCGACGCGCCGACACCGGCGCAAAAACTTATCACCATCCTCTCCGCTAGCTTCAACATACTCTTCCTCCCTTCAATACTCGACATCACTGCCAAATTTCATAACAAAAAAATTAAAATTCAATTTCATAATCATTTACTTTTTTATTTTTGAAATTTTATTTTATTTTTAACCAAATTCTATCTTCTTAAATATGCTAATCTTAAACAAGTTTTAAAAATCAGTATTAAAAAATAATAATAATAAAATAAAATTTCCAAGTTTTTTGTTTGATTTTTAAAAACATGAATAATTGGTACATATCAAAAAAATAAAAATAAAAAATACATATGTTGAATCAATTATTATAAACTTAATCTTCAATAATGAGAATGTAATTTTAAAAAAGATGCTTGATGTTTTTGCTTTTAAAATTTAAGTTTACCATTATTAATCTCGCATATGATTTTCATTACTATGATCTACATTTTCTTACGTTTTTTATAAAATAAACCAAAATTTAAAAGATAAAAAAAATAATTTCAAATGCTTATTTTTTGTGTTTGTATTTTGGTTAAGATTCACGTACTATTATAAAGATGGAACCATGTATAAAGAATTTGGGAAAATATAAGTTTAAATTTGAGAAAATTAAAAAACTGAAAAACCTAAATAATTATAAAATGGAGTAGAAATTATTGGGTTTAAACAATTCATATACCTCGCAATTCGCCGGTGGCTATGGTTGTAGCCATAGAAGTGGCTAAACGTTCACATTGCCTATCAAGAGTAGCCACCCATCGTTTTGCACCAAAGGCTAGACCCGAATTGACCAGCGGTTTGTACATTGTGGGAACCCCAGTTTCGTCCACTTCTACATGTTCCACCCAAATGATCTAAAACAACCAATCAAAATAATTAGTGGTTCTTAATTGTAATTCTCTAAAGCTCG
>JBBMKA010094312.1:0-12798 GCA_037833695.1 Sechiopsis laciniata
ATAAAAGTTTATTTTAAAAAAATCAAACTAAAAATAAAAGATTTATATGGATCGAACCATGGTTGGAGAAGTAAATTCAACACTTGTCACCATGCCACAGTCCAAAGTGTTAAACATTAATGACTTGTAATTATAAGAATAGAATTCAAACTGTAGAAACACATACAAAAAAGTCAGAAACGGAAACATGAAAAATTTGATTTGAGAGTTTTTCATTTTGGAGCTAAATATTAGAAACGTTTCTTTTAATCTTGGGAACGAGAAACTGGAATAGTTACCAAATAAGTCTGTTTCTAAAAAAAGAGAAACAGAAACGAGAAATTTTTGCAAAAGAAATTTTTTGTTATCTATATGAAGACTCCTTAAAGTACCTGAATATTGAACTATCTTATAAGACTAAATACTTTAAGGATAAGTTAATTTTCTCCAAAACTTCAACTCAAGAATGCTAAAGTGTACATTATTCGGATCAAACCATACTCGCACAAATCAAACATAAACTTTTTTTTTCTTCTAGAAACCTTATGTTACTCTAATCTAACTTTTAATTTTGTCTATAAAATATTCCAACCCTTAAAGGTTTCATACAAATTTCTTCCTTTTGAATTCATTTACATATTAGATATGAAACCCTTTGTTGTCAAAAAAAAAAAAAAGAAACCCTATTAAGTAAATAATAGTTATCGTTAAACTATTGACGGGTGTGTGTTTGGAAATAAAAAGTTTTAAAATTGAGGACTACTTGTTATAAGGGATTTAAGTTGTTATATATGAGAAATTTGATAAAGATAAAACCTTGTTTGTTTTTAAAATTACAAATTTTTGTGACCAAAACTCCAATTAGATAGAAAAGTTATGATTGATTTTGACATCAAGATTCGTTTAGATGAAAGAATTATAAATGGTTGTAATATGAAAGTTCGTTTGAATTGAATGATTACAATAGAAGTGATGCACGTAGAAGGTTTATTGAGGTTTATCGGGTTCATGGAGATTTTTGTGTAGTGTTTTTTTGAAATTGCTTATTCGTTTATTTTTTGACAAATTATTATATTTGTTTTATTAATCCAACAAGGATATTTTTGACAAAGACTATAGACGTCTGTATTTCCTATTTTTCTCACATATGAAAATATCAAATAGGTTTATAAAACTTATTATGAGTCTACCATATTTTTTAACTTTCATTCCAGTATGAAGAAAGTTTCTCCTGAAAGTGAGAAATTAGTTTAGAGTTTTTTTCCTAAACCTTGAGAGGTTGTGTAAATTGAAAAGAGAAAGAAAATTGTTGGTGAATTGGTTATAAGACCAATTAGTGTCATAAGCCAATTGTATATCACTCATTAATGAAAGGGATTAGGGGATAGATAGTATTTGATGGAATCACTTTAAAATTTAATTTTATAATTGATTTGTTATTAGGCTATTGATTTTATTAGATAAATTTTATTTTAATTATTCTAATTTTATTTGACAAATATTGTTTGGCAAAAAAATTTCAAATGATTCAAATTTGACCAACTCATAAAATAAACTAACAAATTTTCTATCCAAATACATGAATGGCTAAAGAAATGGATACAACATCACTAATATATAAAATTAATTTAAAGAACGAACCAAAATATAATAAAAACTGTATGAATGGATGGATTTGAAAGTTGAAAAGGTAAGGCTTTCACACGTGTTGTGGAAAAATATAGCAAGTGGAAAAGTTTCCAAATTAGTTATAAATGAATATGAAGGTTTTTTTGTTTGTTTTAATCAATAATAATTTAAGGGAATCAACTAATCACTTGCTTTTTTTTTTTTTTTTTTAATTGAAAAATCAAAGTTTTGCTCCAAAATTAAGATCACATGTGAGTTTCGAACGAAAATTTTGAAGGAAGAACATCTCCAAAGTTCAAGCATTCAACCACTTGTGTCATTCCTTCAGAACAACCGATCATTTGTTTGTCTCCATCTTTTCTTTAAAAAATAAAAAAACTAATGACTGATTAATTATATACATATTTATATTAATTGAATTATTATTTTATGTTGATCTCTATTTTTAAATTTATAATTGAAATAAATGTAAGACACAAAACTCTGATTTCATATTCAAAATGAACTATTGATTTAAGAAAAAAAAATACAATTTGTTACTGCACAGATTACAAAGAAAAAAAAAGTGGAATCTAGGATGCACTCAAGTTATTTTTATTTAAAATGTATCATATTATTCATTTTAATTATATATATATATATATATATTAATCTTCTATTATGGACCACAATTATTTTATTTTTATTTTTATTTTTTCATTTAAGAATCTTAAAAAATAACTTATAATAAAAGTATTAAAAAAAACTTATTCATATTACTCAGCCGCCCACGTGATTACCCCTTTAGTATTGTATTTCCAGCTGTGGCGGTAAGATTTATGATTTTCATCTTGATATTTATGGGAGAAAAAAACTAGATGCTTTTAGCTTTTTTTCTTTTTAGTGTTTTAAACTTTTTTATTTTTTTAATACTTTTAGCTAATGATTCAAAAATAAAAATATATATTCAACCAAACATAAATCTTAATTTAAGCTAACTTTTCAAAACTTAGATTAGATGAGATCAGAGGAGAAGTCCATACGATTTTTTTTTTTTGAAATGAAGAATTTTTTAAACACCTGATTTTATCATTTTTTGTTGAAATAATAAATTTATCTTCAAATCTTTAGACATTAATATATAAGCATGGAAATATAACTCTTATCATAAATTAATGTCACTGACCTACTTTTTTTGTTTGGGTGGAAAATTTGAACTCCCACCTTTTTTTTTTTTAGTTCTATAATAATAGATGGTGCTGAGTTACTATTTTTGTTAGTAACAACATACCACCCTTCATAATATTAAGGTTCATATTTAAAAGAAACTTTTTTTTTTAATAGAATGCTAGTAATTTTGGCTCCGTTTGATAACCATTTGATTTTTTATTTTTAGTTTTTGAAGTTTATGCTTATTTTTACTCATATTTCCTACCACGTGTTCCATTTTTCCTACAATGTATCTAATTTTCCTTAGGAAAGTATGTGAATCTTAACCAAATTTCAAAAACAAAAACAAACTTTTGGAGGCTACTTTGTTTTCTTTCCATTTTTTGGTTTGGTTTCTACAAATCTATGTAAGATATAGATATCCATGTGGAAAAAAACATATGGTATGGTAGTTCTTACAGGCTTAAATTTCAAAAACCAAAATTGTTAACAAACGGGGCCTTTGTGTTTGGAGTAGTGGTGTCTTGGATAAGTTTTTTTTTTTTTTTTTTTTTTTTTTTTAATTCTAAGGGTGTTTGACCGGTGAGATTATGATCGGCTCTGTATATTACCTGTTTGATTGATTCTAAGTAAAGATGCTCTTGCTAACCCTTTAGTTCTCAAAATTGCAGTCTTGCGCAAGTATACGCAGTCGAATCACGGCAAGTGATAGGTATTATTTTATCGTTATCCACAGAGATTGATGTCTAGAATTAAGCCTTTTAACTTAAGAGTTGCGTAGGAAAATAAAATTTAACTGTTGGTTGATTTGGGTTTGGTTTTTGTAAATACGAAAAATGAAAATAAAAACAATGGCTTAGGTGAAATGCGAATGCATAATATGCTAATCATGCGATAAGGTGAATTAAGTTCCATGCTTCCCTATTCTAACGAGTGCTTCACACCCATTGATTTATGTCAAACCCAACTTCCGCTGCGGTTCTTTGTACTGAGTTTCGGGCAAAGCATGCATTAGTAAGGTTATTCCTAACTCTTTAAACATGTGAAAGACTTCACATTGACCTCAGTAATATGTTGAGTCTTCCACCAATTCCTCTTCCAAGTTCGCCGGTGGTTAGCATTGCAGCAAAAGTTTTTCAGTTGGGACATTTCTAGCCAAGCATATTCAAGGATGCGCATCATTATGCAAAAACATGTAATAAATGCCAAATGAAAGGAAATATAGGAAAAAGGGACGAAATGCCATTAACATCGATTCTAGAGGTCGAACTATTCGATGTCTGGGGAATCGATTTCAAGGGCTCATTTCCCCATTCACGCGAAATTTGTATATCTTGGTCGCGGTTGATTACGTTTCCAAATGTGTTGAGGTGATTGCCACACCTTTCAATGATGCTAAAACCGTTCTAAAATTCCTTCACATGAGCATTTTCACAAGGTTTGGTACTCCGCAAGCACTAATCAGTGATGAGGGAACGCACTTTATAAACAAAGAAATGGCTCATGTGCTACACAAGTACAATATCAAGCACCGCATTGCAACTTCTTATCATCCGCAAACCAATGACCAAGCTGAAGTATCTAACCGCGAGATCAAGAGCATTTTAGAGAAAAATGTTGGACCTAACTGAAAAGACTGGTCCTTGCGACTAGATGACTCGCTTTGGGCTTATCGTAGTGCACTCAAAAGTCCATTGGACATGTCACCTTACAAAATTGTGTATGAGAAGGCTTGCCATTTGCCAATCGAGTTAGAAAACAAAGCTTTCCAGGCTCTTAAAAAGCTAAACCTTAATCTTCAGAAAGCCGGTTCTGTGAGAATGTTGCAATTACTTGATTTAGAAGAGCATAGGCACTTCTCTTACGTAAACTGATTGTAAGGAAAAGACTAAGAAATGGCATGATCGTAAGCTGACCCCTCAAACTTTTGAGGTGGGTCAGCAGGTGTTGTTATTTAACTCTCGACTTCGTTTGTTTCTAGGGAAGCTTAAGTCCAAGTGGTCTGGTCCATTTCGCATTACACCAGTAAAACTAAGAGGAGCAATCTGGATTAAGAACGAGTCAACGGAGAATGAGTTCGCAGTAAACGGCCAAAGACTCAAGCATTACTGAAATGGGGATGTTCAACACAGGATATCTTCATTCGCATTGGCCTAAGTGGAGCGCTCGCGTATCGGTACATTTAATTTTCGCTCCACGCATGCTAGTTTGAATACTTCCTATTTGCTTATTCGAGAAGTTATCTGATTTTACTACTTTATTTTTAACTCCGTTATTTAAATTATGAATTTTTAATTTAATAATTTTGGTAAATCTCTCTCTACATTTGATTATGCAAAGATTACGAAGACAATAAAATAAGAATCGAACACATGGGAGATGAGAACAATCATTATGATCATTAAATGGAGCCAAAAATCGAGCGGTCAGATCTAAGGATCATTGATCCAAGGGTTCGCAGCAACTGCATGGCCACCCTAACCCAATCGTCGGCCTGATGCAATGCGACGATTGCTGATCATCTTACCCATTCGTTGGATCGATAAATACCTCAGATTATCTTCTTTGTAATCTCATTACTTGAACATTTAATCTTTTACTCCTTCTCCCAATTTCAAACTGCAAAAATTTTCACCACGGTACGAAAGCGTGCAAGAAACTACCGAAGAGGGTAGAAATTGTGGATAGAAGGTCGAGGATAAGTTGACCCCACTCTGGCTTTCGAGCCAGTCGACGCTGCGCTTGCACCCACAAACAATGTGGTCATGCAGTCGCAAGCTAGAAGACGAAGGTTCAGGTGAACGATTTTTTCACTTGCAAGGTCAGTAGAGCACGTAGAAGCTAAAGAACCTGAGGATGTTTTTGGAGAAGAAAGGGTTGTTACTTCAGCTCTATGACCAATAGTGAGGATGGGTAGCCTTGAAAATTTAGGGTATATCGAAGGTTTGACACCTTCGATGGAGGAGAGGGACATAGAAGAGTTTGACTCGAAGATGGAGGAATCCCATTAAGCGCGAGAATCTGAGTGCAGAGGAAATACGAAAGTGGGCTCCTTTATACCTATTGAGGTTGTCATGGTTCGTGCAGAGGAAGAAGAGATACCACATCGAGAAGGTAAAGCACCGATGATGGAAGAGCATCCAAATGGATGTAGGGGAGCAATACCAGCGCCGGAGGACCTGTTCCATGCCAATTCAGAGATGAAGCAGTTGCAGGCCTTCCCGAGCATAAAAAAACGAGACTGACACCCTTTGGAGGAAGCCTAGACGAGATGAATAGGACCATTGAGCGCCTAACAGTAGAGTTCTTCACAGACCCTGCCGCTATGGCTACAGAAGCGGGTCCTGCCACACATGCCTAGGTGTCTACTAGTCCACTTAAAAGGAGAAAGAACGTGCCTGAAAATTTGGTGCACTGCCTTTTACTGCTCACCAGCAATTTTGGTGCATTTATGGAATACGTAAAAGAGCGTGACAGTGCGTTATTTGATGCACTAGCCCTCTTAAATTTGCGTATCTGCAAGCCTATCTTCTTGTAAATCCAAGACATTGTTTCATCCACCGACATCTGACTCGGAAGAAGAAGAATGATAAAGGAAGTCTTTGTCTCTATCGCAATTCTCTTCTCTTCTTTTATCTCAACATAATCAATCTAATCGATCTCTTCATTTTATTCCCTGTGTTTTAGTATTATATTTTGACCAATGTTGTGTTAAAATTTTGCTTTTTAATTCTGCATTTCAAAACATTGTCTCAAATATGCTGAAATTTAATTTGCCCCGGGACGACGATTGCTAGTTTCCTAACGAAAATATTTTGGGACGGATCCTTTTTAAACTTGGAACATAGTGCACTTTCTTGGGGAGGAAACCGAAAACTTGAAACAGAGAGATTGAGAACCTTAGATTAAATTAAGTTTGGGGGAACTATGCCTCACCTTCATTAGGGACAATGAAGAATTTAAGTTTGGGGGTGAGGGCAAGCCCGCAGATTGTCATGCAAAGCGCATATATATATATAAAATATTTTGAGTAAGTAAAATAAAAATCAAAATATTCTAGATAAAAATGAAATGTCAAAAGTGCAATGGGTATTCCAAGTATTCCACTGGCCACCCAATCAAGCGCAAGCTTAAGAAATTCCAGTACTTAGCTGGAATGTTTTATGCTTAAACGAGCCATTCTGAGACCGACGAAATTGCAGCCATATGGAAAATTTTACTCAAAGGAACCCAGAGAAATAAGCCTCGGACAGAATCTTTTAAATAAATTTAAATTAATTAGAAAGGGGTTGATTGAGCTGTGTTAGAGTCTGAAGTTTCTAAGCTGAGGAGTGTGCATTCAACTAAGGGCAATTAAGAGAAGAACTGAGATGAGATTGAAGGGACGCTAGTGAAAGAAGAAACGAGATGATTAAGCATTTGGCGTATTAAGACAATTGCATCTAAAAGAATAATTTTTTTTAGCAAGAGGAAATGCGCAGCGTTATGATAAGCATTTACTATTTAGCAGCTATTACACCTACATAAGCATTGCTCGAGACGAGCAATGATTCAACTTTGGGGGTTTGATGACTCTCAAATAGAGTCAGAATTCTTGCTATTCTAAGATCATTATTTGAAGTTATTATTTAAAATGCAATACGAAAACGATAAGTATAATGAGAAAAAGGTATAATTAACTAATGTTTACGCATTAGAGGAATTAATTTGAAGAAATAAATTTAAGCACGAAAAATAGTAGAATTAGCACATTTAGTGCGTATTTAGCAAAGCTTATGGAGATAAACTATTTTTACAGGAATTTGCGATGCAGAGTGATGCAAAACTAAGAAGCAAAACACGCGATTGCACGCGTTGTAACATTCAGAGAAACGCCAAGGCACTGTAAACGAAATAAGGAAAGGAAAGTAAGATGTTGACTAACCAGACACTAGAGAGACAAAGTGTGGAAATCAAGAAATTCTTCTCTTAACCAAACATAATTGGCGAATTCACGCATGCAAAGAGATCACGTCGATTGATCTGTGCTTATTCTGGAATATTCGAAGGATGATTATAAAATGAGACCCTTTGTAATAGAATAGGGAAAGGAAAATTTTCGAAACAGAAGTTTTATATTATGTTTCTCTATTCTTGTCAAAACTCATTTTCAATTCAATAATTCTATTTCAGCATGTTTTCCATGTCGTTATCTATATTTCTTGTTTGTATGAGGAACTAATTTCGTTAGGGCAACACTAGGGAAAAGTGGTTAGTTTTAGCATGTGTTAAGAAAAAATAGGAAGGGCGTAAGTAGGGCATCTTAACTAGGAGCAAATCATCAACAGTAAGTGTCGACAGGCCATCCACACGCACTAATAGGTTGTAAATCGGAAGAGGAAACAACCTAAGTCTAGTTTGCATGTTAAGTAGGTTAGTATTAAGTCTTTAATACTTTAAAATTGGAGTTTAGGGATAAACGCATAACTATTGCATACATAGCGCCGACTTAGCACTATATCAAGTCACAACGGGAGTCGGGCTTGATGCGAATGAAAGTGGAAGCAGAAGTTTGTGAGACGTAGTATGATAATTAGCCCTTACCGCATGTTGCTTTGAAAATGCATTGCTATTACTTTCCATGAGTATCCTGGTTTAGCCTTATTCTCTCACAATCTATTTTACAACTGTTTTTATTTTTTTTATGCCATTCAACCCAATCAATCACAACTACCATTCGTTTAATTCTATTCAATTCTAAACATCACCTTAGATAAATCACAGTCCTTATGGAGATCGATAATTTACTTATTACTTATTGTAAACTGCGTATACTTGCGCGAGTGCGAATTATTTGCACAAGAGGTAACTAAGAATCCGCAGTCATAAGTAAAAATAAATTGTAGATATAATATGCACGCGTTGCCTGGAGAGACTGAAATCATACTTCCCTTACAAACGAATGCTTTCGCATCCTATGGTGCAGAATCCAACTTCCACCGCAATCCGACACAAATTAACTCAGGGCTTCGTATGAGCTAGCAGAGAAAACTTGGCTGGTTATATTCGGTGCGGTATAAATAAAATAATGATTAATTCTAAGTGTGAAACTAAGTTCTACGCCTCGTATCGCATTAATACACAAGTATACGCAGTAGAACATGCAGCAAAGTAATAAGTATTTATATTTATCGTTCTCCACATGGATTGAAGTTAGAACTAGTACTTCTATCTTTAGAGTCATGCAAATAAAGTAAAGAATGGATTTAAAGTTGGTTTTATGGTTGATGCTAACAGTAAGTAAACATAAATGATAATGCAAACTAGAATTAAAAGTGAATGCCATGAGTAGTGTTGAGAAAACAGTTTCAAAAGATGTTAACAATGCAGAAGTAGTTATCATGTTTCTTGCTCCTTAAACTAAAAAGTAACTTTTGCACTTAATGATTTATGGGAGTTCCAGCTTCTGCTGTAATCTCCACACTAACTCAGTGTAAGAACCCGACCTTAAAATAGTCCTAAAAGTAGTTCTTACTCAGCATGCATGAATTTAAAACATGTAAAATCCGACAATTAAATAATTCAGTTGGAAATCAACTTTTATTAGCAAGCAATAATCCAAATAAAAGATTATTCAAAACCAATACAAATGAATCCTCTGGCCAGAGTTTATTAAAAATAGTTCTAAAACCAGTTCCTTAAAACGCCCTAACATACTGAATTTGTAAATAATGAAAGAGACGATGCAACGGACTCTCATGATCCATCAGCTCCTTCTCTAGCCACCCCGGTGCTGTCCCAAGTTACCTGGTGGAAAAACCACAGAAATAAGGGTGAGTACAAAGGCACTCAGTAAGAATCCCCAGCTGGGGTACAGTACGCAAGTCATATCATCTAGTATCCTAGCATACAAGTAATCAAAACATCACACAAGCAGTCTCAGCATAAGTTCAATCACAGCATGCTCAAACTTCGGGAGTCTCTAACTATCGGCTAAGGATCCACTGTGGATCTTCAAACGGGTTATCAACATAACCTCCAGAATCTCGAGAGTCTCTAACTCTCGGCTAAGGTGATCAGCTTACTATGCTGATCTTGGACAATTGGGAGAGTACCCAGTGTCGGGCTCTAAACTGAACGGAAGAGTGTACTGATACACTAGCTCGAAAGAGCTCTCCTCTCGGCATCTAATGCACATACGCACACGTCGCATGCTCCTGTAAATTGGATAAATGTAGGCCTACACAAACTATACCGGTCCAGATGCGCATGCCTATGACTCGAAAAGGTGTGCACTGATCCATAGTAGGCGGGAGGCTCTCGGTACCATACTGTGGCAGCCTGAATCACACCAACGCTTGAAGCTAAAGGTTGTCCCAAGGTAGGCTTGCACCAAGAAAAGGATCCTGCTCTAGCAGGCTACAAACTAGGCTTATACCGGGGTGGTAGCTAATCCACACCCGGCTGTCGGGGGTAAGGAATCTGTTCTTATAGCTCGATCGGTAGGGACACGTACGTTGGTCAACTCTCAGCCTCTGGATGATAACAACCTAACAGGATCTAGCTAAGAGGAAGCACCCTAGAGCTAACAGAGTTTAGCATCAAAACATTGCATAATAACATACAGAATGCCAACGGTTAATAAACATAGCAGTCACCGTGAACAGAAAGGTGCAATCTAGGGTACAACATTCTACATGCCAGGTTCTATCAGACAAGTCATACAATCCTATCCACTAGCACATATGCATCAATAAACCTGCAAAAGCCTATCCACTAACAAGTCTATACAATAGATAACCTGCAAGAGCCTATCCACTAACATGTACATTGAACAGGCAATAAACAAGCAAAGCCTATCCACTAATAAGTTCATTCAACAGTACAGCATTCAGAAGCCTAGTCCACTAGCATGCTCAGCAACAGAAACAACAGCCATACAACCTATCCACTAACAAGTTAATAAAGTAGTACAAACAGCTAAGAAACCATCAATGGCGAGCGTAGGGTCCACACAACCCCGACTAGGAATCCTTACCTGAAAACCAAAAATAGATAAATAGATAACTTTGCTCCTTAAGTTGCAGGACCAACGCGAAACTCAACCTAGGCAAATAATAACAAGCAAATAATTAAAAACCAGCAACTACACAAGTTCTAGGCATCCAACGAACAGGGCTCTGAAAGTTACCCAAAACCAAAGGCACAAGGCTTGGCAGCAAAGGTGTGCGGCTGGGCAGCGACACGGCGAAGGCGAGCGAGGGCTCATGGCTGGGCAACGCGGAGCGAAAGCGGACAAAGCGTGCCAAGGGCTGCAATGCAGACAGTGCAAGCGAAACGTCACTGCGGTGAAGCTTGGTACGACGAAGCAGGCGAAAGAAAATGATGGGATCGGCGAGGCGACTGTGCGGGTGGATCAGCAGCTGGGCGAGCGACAGGCTACTGCATTGCAGGCTGAGGCTGTGACACAGCACGATGATGGAGTCGATGGGCTGCAATATCAGCAAAGCGGGCTGGCGTGCGTGCGAGCTCAGCGACAATGAAGCTTGTGGCAGCTAGAGCTCGGTTGGGGCTGCTCAGAAACGATGGGCTGTGCAGAAAGCCTAGGGCTGTTCGGTAGTGAGTGGAGGGGTTTCCGGTGGTGGTGTCTGCGGCAAGGGAAGGAGAAGGGGATTGAATAACAAAGCGCAAAAACAATCTTTTCCTTATTCCTTTTTTCTTTTCTTTTATTCCTTTAATTAAAACAAAAACTCCTTTATAACCAAAACTACCCCAAAACCTCCCAAACTGCAAAACTAACCTCGATGTCCTGCAAAACACAAAAACAACCCTGGTCTCATCCAAACTGCAAGAACGACCCTGAAAGCCAATAAATTACCAAACTAATCCTAGGGGTAAAATGACCAAAATACCTCTGAAGGCTAGAACTGCCCCCATCGGCCCAACGAAACAACCCAGTGTAACGGCCCAGATTTCCATTCCGGTTCTCCAGGTATGTTCGGTCATTTTTTTCAGTGGTTCGGTTGGGCCGTTAGGGCAGTTTGAGCCTTCAGGGGCATTTTGGTAATTTTGCCTTCAAGGGCAGTCTCGTAATAAACCAGGGTTTCAAGACGGTTCTGTTAATTGCTGAGTTTGAGTTTTTATTTCGGTTTCAGGTCCCTAGGGCTAGCATTGCTACTTGAGAAGTTTGGAGCCTTTGTTTGATTAAATAAGAAAAAGAAAGAAAAAGGTGGCTTCGCCAAGACTCGAAGCCGGAACCGCCTGAGGACACGTGTCACAATCCTGTTAAACCCTTCCCTTTTGGTCGAGACATATAAATACCCAATCATTTCTCCAATTTCACCTTTTTCTCATTTTCTTTCTTTTCTCCCACATCGCCAAAATCACCTTTCATTCTCCTTCGCCGAAAACTCCTTCCCTTCGCCGAGATTAAGCTCCCTAGCCAAGAGCAGCCCCTTGTTTGCTGAAGCTTTGATTCGACCAAGATCCTTCACCGTTCGCTGCTCATCATCGCGTACAGTCCCTCGCTCGCCTAGTTCCGTGCACCCTCGCCGAGACGTTTCGTGCCACAGTGTCTTCACGAGCAGCTGTTCGCCTCAAGTACGTTTCGCTCGAAACCATTTTTGCTCTCCGTGGGTTTTCTGTGGCTTGTTGTAAGATCCGTTGATCTTGTACTATTCGCAGTCTCGCGATCGCCTTTGCTCTTCACTGTTTGCCTTCGCATAGCCCTTCGTCGCACGCTCGAGTCCTCCACCCAGACCACACTCATTCGCTATCCGAGCTGATCCATCGTGACATGTCCACTTTCGTCTTCGCTCCAGCGAACCCTTCGCCCCTGCAAGACGTTCGCCAGCAGCTTCGCCTTCGCCTTCTGCTGAGCCTATCTTCTCGGTTTAGGGGTATGGCTTTTCGAGCCTTGTGCCTTTGGTTACCTAGTATTGCTTAGCTAATAGATGTTAATTGTGTGCTTGTTAATTGCTATGCTTAGGTTGTTACTCGTATTGGTGTTCTGCAGCTCAAGGAGCCTAGTTTTGTGTATTCTACTACTTGCTTTCCAGGTAA
>JBBMKA010094332.1:0-12792 GCA_037833695.1 Sechiopsis laciniata
AGTACAAAGGCACTCAGTAAGAATCCCCAATCGGGGTACAGTACGAAACAACATCTCATCTAGCATCCAAGTATACACGCAAACAGTTACCAACACAGAATACCTGGAATGAGTTATCAATACAACTCCTGAGTCATCGGAAGTCTCTTAATTTTGACCTAGTGATCAGCTCAATAACTGATCCCAAACAGATATCCTCGAAGGTCTCTTACCCTCGGCCAAATGACCAACTCAAAAGATGATCCCAAATAGATATCCTCGAAGGTCTCATACCCTCGGCTAAGTGACCAACTCAAAAGCTGGTCCTGACCAGCTCTCCAAAATGGTCCTAGGACATCCGTGAGAGTACCTGGTGTCTGACTCTAAACTCGAAAATGAAATGGTGTACTCACAAATATTATCCTAAAGGAGCTCTTCTCACGGTGCCAAACGTGTGTGCGTGCACACTGCATGCTGCTACAAACTACGTAAATGTGGGGGCCTAGGGACAAACTATGCCAGTCCAGGTACGCATGCCTAAAGACTCAGAAGCGGTGTCACTGATCTACAGTAGTGCGAGGCCCTCAGCACTCAACTGTAGCAGCCTGAATACCATCGAAGCCTGAAGCTAAGAACCGGCCAAGGCAGGCTTGCACCATTGGCAGGGTTCCACTCTAGCAGGCTACAGACTAGGCTTATGCTGGTGTGGTGAGATAGACCACACCTGACTGCCGGGTGTGGGATCCTGTTGCTGGTCCCAACCTAGGGATAAGTTACGTTATATCCGCTCTCAGCCTCTAGATGATGACAACCTAACAAGTTTTATCTAAGAATACACGACATTGTTCCCTAACAGTCAAACATGCTCAACAACATATAAGCCTTAGCATGGTACTACGAGCTTAAAGACAGGAATCAAATCATGCTGGAAGAATAAAACCTAGCATGGCACTAACATGTGGAAACATGAGTAAAACATGCTAGCTGGAACAGAACAGCCTAAAAATCCTATCCACTAAACATGCTCGCAAACAATAAAGAAGTAAACAGGAATGCAATCAACGAAGTCTCGTAGAGTCCACACAACCCTGGCAAGAAATCCTTACCAGGAAACAAGCAGAACAATTAAACAAATAGAAAGTGCTCATTGAGCTGCAGAACCAACGGATAAACAACCTAGGCAAATAATTAATAAGCACAAAATTAATAATCAACAACTAAACACACTATTAATCTAAAAGCACAAGGCTCAGAAAGTTACCCAAAACTGAAGAGAACGTAAGGCAGTAAGGACATGGCTGGCACGGTAGCACACGAGCGAGGGGCGAGGCGAATTAACGATGGCGTGCAGCAGCGAGCGAATGGCTGTGGCAAGGCAAGGCTGAATGCACGTGGAACAGCAAGGCGAGCGGTGCTGCTGTGCGGGGAAGCTCGGTGCGTGCGGCGAGGGGCGATCTCGTCCGTGCGGTCGTTGGTCTGCGTCTTGCTCGGCATTGGGGTGAATGGAAAAACGTAAGGGCGAGCAGGGGCTACGATCGCGATGGCGCTCGAGTGAGGGAGTGCATGTGGCTCGGTGATGTGAGCTGATCGGCGATGGATCTTGGTAATAAAGAGCTTCGATGATGGAGCTTCGAAATGCCCTTAAAATATATTCTAGAAGTCAAACTCTTTGATGTTTAGGGCATTGATTTCATGGGGTCGTTCCCAAATTCCCATGGAAACACTTATATCCTGGTGGTTGCAGACTACGTCTCTAAGAATGACACGAGAAGGGTCATTAACTTTCTGCAGAAACATATCTTTACGCGATTTGGTACTCCGCGTGCTATTATTAGCGACGAAGGTACACATTTCAAAAATAGAGCCTTAGAAAGAGTCCTGCAGAAGTATAATGTCGCCATAGGGTCGCGACAACTTACCACCCCCAAACCAATCGCCAAGCCGATGTGTCAAATCATAAAATCAAGAAAATCTTAGAAAAGGTCGTTAACCCGAATAGGAAAGACTGGGCAGTCAAATTAGATGACACACTATGGGCATACTGAACGACACATAAGGTACCCTTAAGGATGTCACCGTTTCACTTAGTCTTTAGAAAAGCTTGCCACTTACCACTTGAGTTAGAACACAAAGTCTACTAGGCCATAAAAGATCTTAATGTAGATTCGCTAAAAGTCGTGCCAACGCTTAAATTCCAGTTACTAGAACTTGAAGAGTTTCGGTAGTTCTCTTTCAAAAATGCCAAACTTTACAAAGAAAAATTGAAGCATTGGCATGACGAGCATATTAAGTCCAAAGAATTCTTATCGGGACAACAAGTGCTGCTGTACAATTCGCGTTTACGATTGTTCCTAAGTAAACTCAAGTCTAGGTGGTCGGGCCCATTCACGGTTGTCCAAGCCTATCCACATGGAGCAATTACACTTAAAAGTAACTCTGATAATTATGAATTTTTAGTGAATGGTCACAGATTAAAACATTACCACGGCGAAGCTACCGCAAAGGCAGAATTTGCCCCATTACTTGACGCTTGAAGTGGACTAAGCTGGCTGGAGCAAATGGTATTATCTTTCTCAAATTTAAATTGCTTCAAGCCAGGTAAGTAGTCTGAACCAATATCTGTACGTTTTTTATTTTCAATCTTCTTAAAAGTTAGAAATTGTTAAGTGTTGTTCGCTTGTTTTTACTGCTTTAGTACTTAGCTTGGAAGAAACACTTAGTCGTTTGTGGAAGGAAGTAAATTTAGATTTTGCTGTCATCTACTCGAGATCAGTTCGCTAGAGCAAGGGATGTGATTTGATAATGTCAAGCAATGACACACACTATAGTCATCACCAGCTGTCACCCAGCTTGACGCGTGTTTAGATCGAGCCAATTCAGTTGACACGTGTCGATGAAGATCTCGATCCAACCATCCAAGCTTCACCGCAGTCATCTGGCATTTCACTTCCCAAGGTCGACCGTTGCACAAGTTTTCGAACCCTATAAAATGCCCTTTCCCCTCTCATTTTCTCTTTTCACGCTCTCAAAATCCTTGTAAGCTCCTAAACTCCTGAAATTTTGCAAATCTTTGCTAGTTTTTACCAGCTTTAACCAAATTAGAAATGGCCTTCTGAATACTAGTCAATGCCAGCCTCACCAAGAAGGTAACCAAATGAGAGGTAGATGCGAACAAGTTTGATGCTGCAAAAGAGCTGCTAAAGTCAAAGCTTTCTGCAAGTGCAAGTAAGGTGGCATCTGAAACTCCTTCTTTGGGAGTTAGGCCAAAGATCGTGTTGAAGAAATCTTTGGCGCAATCTATCGCGGTGAAGGTTTGGGCAAAGTCCACCTTCGAGATGTTATCTGAAAAACCCTCTAGTGAGCCTTTTGTGGGCAAGATGGTAAAGCAAACTAAGCAAAAGAAAGTCAAGCCATCAGGGGAAAAGAAGAGCGACGAGAAAGTCTCGAAGACAATGGGTGGAGAAGTAGAAAAGTTGTCAAGCCTTTAGAAGCAACAACGGTTAAAATGGGGGGTAAGCCATCTGGGTTACAAACTTCTAAGATCACTGAAGCAAAAGTAGTAAAGCCAGCAGAGGCGAAGAAAAGTGAGCCCATCTTGGCTAAGTTTGTCAAGACTATGGCAGCAAGGGAGAGGAAGCCAGCTGAGAAAGAGGTGGTTGAGCCCGTCATGGCAAAGTATCTAAGCCCATCGAAGCTTCTACCAAAGAGGTTGTTGAGTTCGCCGCTGACCAGGCATTGCGTAAGCGAATGGCAGAGTTGGAAGCAGAGTTGGAAAGGGCAAGAGCGGAAGAAAGAGAAAGGCTCGAAAAGAAAGAAAAGAAAATGAAGAAAAGGAAGGAGAAGGAAGAAATCACTACGAAAAGGCAGCGAAGGGTGGAGCAAGACTCCGTAAGAATTAGGAAGTCTCTTGAGGCCTTTATGGCCGAAAAAAGTGGGACGGTGGAGTTAACGACGACATCAAGGGCATTTGTTATTGAAGTCAGCGAGGAAGACAAAGAGTAGAGGAAAGCTTGATGAGTGACTTCTTTGGCAATAAGGTGGAGGTTTAGCAACGCTTTGAACCAAAAGCTTTAGCGAATGATGCACAACTGGAACCTCGCCAGTCTAATGTTGACCCTGAAGCATTGGACGCGGCGAACGAAAGTGATTCCGAAGTAGAACAGACTGCGTCCACACCAGCGAAGAATAAGAAAGCAAATTCGCAAGAAGACGATGAGGTAATTCTGATGAGAGATTTGTTGTAAAGGCCTAATTTTCCATTCTGGTTCTCCAGGTATGTTCGGTTGCTGTTTCAGTTGTCCGATTGGGCCGTTAGGGCAGTTTGAGCCTTTATGGGCGTTTTTATAATTTTTCCTTCAAGGGTAGTTTCATAATTAACCAGGGTTTCAAGGCTATTCTGTTAATTGTTGAGTTTGGGTTTTCCTACGGTTTCAGGTTTCCAGGGCTAGTGTTGCTAGTTGAGAAGTTTGGAGATCCTTTTGGCTAAAAAAGGAAAAAGGGAAAAATAAATTATTTAAGTTTCCTTCGCCAAGACTCGAAGCCGAAACCCCTTGAGGACACGTGTCACACCCTCGCTGAATTCTCTTTTTTGTCGAGACCCTAAATACGTAGCTGCTTTCTCATTTTCTTCACAATCGCACTCTCACTTTCTCTCTTCCTCTCTTCTTCTCTCAATTGCCGAAAATCACCAACACCCAAACTCCTTCGCCGAAGCTCCTTGCCACTGAGAGATCCTTTGCCGAAGCTCATTACCATCGAGAGATCCATCGCCGAAGCTTCTTCCCACTGAGAGATCCATCATCACAGCTCATTGTCACCATTCTCCACCGAGCCGCATAGATCCAGCCGCACGATTCAGCAAACGCAGCCACGCGATCACCAGCCACGTCGCAGCATCGCCTCGCCCAGATCGAGCTTTCCACCTTGTAGCTCACCAGATCCCCTTCATCCGCGATCGCCAGCCAGCCTGTTCTCCTAAGGTACGTTTCATCGAGCTCTTCTCGTTCTGCGTTGGTCTTTCATGGCCTAATGTCAAGATCTGTTGTCTGTGTTCTCTTTGCAGCCGAGTCTATGAATGCACAATTTTGAGACCTCACCCACCGTTTGTCTGAGTTGATCCACTGTGTTGCGCTCACCTTTGGAGTTTTACCCTAGCGAACCCTTTGCCACAACGAGACGCTCGTCCACTCTGACTCGCAGTTCCTTGTCTACTTCACCGAGCCTTGCTCCTTGCCCAGTCATCTGTCGCTTCGCTGTAAGCCTTACCCAGGGCTCACCTTAGCCTTCGTCGAGGCCTCGCTACTGAGCTAGTTCTTCTCAGTTTTGGGTAACTCCTTCTCGAGCTTTGTTGTGTTTAGTCGTTTCAGTTTCTGAGCTATTTAGATAGCAGTATTTAATTCGTTCGTGTTATTTGTTAATTGTTAGGTTCGTTGGTTCTGCAGCTCAATGAGCACTATTATCTGTTTGTGATTATTCGCTTGTCTTCCAAGTAAGGATTTCTAACAGGGATTCTGTGAGCCCTATGAAATTTTCATTGATTATGTTTTTGTTGCATGTTTATTGTTTACGAGCATGTTAGTGGATAGGATTGTATGTTGTTCTGTTCTGCTAGCATGTATTGAACCTGTTTCCACATGTTAGTGCCATGCTAGGTTTGTTCTTCAAGCATGCTTTGATTGTTAGGAAACAGGGTTGAATAATCTTAGATAGAACTTGTTAGGATGTCATCATCTAGAGGCTGAGAGTGGACCAAATATGTGTCCCCACCGATCGGGCTTTACCCCCGGTAGCCAGGTGTGGAGTAGCTACCACACTGGCATAAGCCTAGTCTGTAGCCTACTAGAGCAGAGCCCTATCAATGGTGTAAGCCTGCCTTGGCTGGTTTTTAGTTTCAAGCATCGGTGGTATTCAGGCTGCTACAGTTGAGTGCCGAGGGCCTCGCACTACTGTAGATCGGTGACACCGCTTTTGAGTCTTTAGGCATGCGTACCTGGACTGGTGTAGTTTGTCCCTAGGCCTCCCACATTTACGCGGTTTGCAGCAGTATGCGGTGTGCGCCCACAGGCGTTAGGTGCCGGGCAGAGAGCTCCCTCAGGCTAATGTTCGTAAGCACCTTTCCCTTTTCGAGTTTAGAGCCAGACATCAGGTACTCTCTCGGATGTCCTAGGACCAGTTTGGAGAGCTAGTCAGGACCATCTTTTGAGTTGGTCACTTGGCTGAGGGTATGAGACCGTCGAGGATATCTATTTGAGATCAGCTTTTGAGTTGATCATTTGGCCGAGGCTAAAAGACCTTCGAGGATATCTGTTGGGATCAGTTATTGAGCTGATCACTAGGCCGGAAGTAAGAGACTTCCGATGATTCAGGGGTTGTATTGACAACTCATTCTAGGATTTTCTGTGTTGGTAACTGTTGCATGTATACTTGAATGTAAGATGAGGTGTTGTTTCGTACTGTACCCGGGTTAGAGATTCTTACTGAGTGCCTTTGTACTCACCCTTATTTTCTATGGTTTTCCACCAGGTAACTTGGGATAGAACAAAGACAGCTAGAGGAGGAGCTGCATGATCATGGGAGCTGCTAGCGCACTTTATTATGTCTTTTTATTTGATTATTCAGCATGTAGTTGGACATGGAGTCCATAGGAAGATTTTGCATATTGTGGCTTAAACTGTCTATGGTTTTGAATAAATTACTGGCCAGGAACCTATTTTGTTTTAATAAGATTGTGTTTGGATGTTTTAATTTCGATGAGTTTTTATTTGCATAAGTTGTACATACTGTTTTAAATGTTTTTACATACATGCATACTGAGTAAGAACCAGGTTTATGACTATTTTTAGAGTCGGGTTCTTACATTTGTTGAGCAACTAGAAAGGTTTGCGAGTCCTACAGACATGCTGATTGGAGATGAGGCACACTTGTGACCCTGTCAATATGCTGTTGATCCAATCGATAACACGACCGAAGAACAAATGGGGAGCGAGGAACATCAGCACCATAAAAGCGGAAATGAACAAGACTCTGATGACGATTTAGAGAAAGAGTTGGAAGAGGGGAGGTTAGCTTTGAGGAGATCTAGCGAAGAAAAACCAAAGGTATCCCTAGTCTCTAGCAACCATGTGCCTAGCAAAAGAACTCAGAAGTAATCAGTCTCGAGGAAGAAAACCGTCGTGAGTTCAAAAGAGGAAGCTTCGCCACGGTAAAAGAAATTGAACAAAGGTAAGGCACTCCGAGACGAGGCAGAGGAAAGGCACAACACGATCATACAAAACGTGATCGATGTTTAGAAGAAGCTTTTCCTTCCGGAGTAAGGATTCGATCAAGACTTCGTTGGAGTCCCCGGCCACATATTGAGCTAAATAGAGAAGAGAGGCTGGCTGCACATTTATCATCTGCATATTGAGGTGAGGCGAGACTTGGTGTTCGATGTTTACGCAAGTATACTCGATTGCTCTAGTTATCAAAAAGTGGTGCGAGAGTAAATCGTTCACTGGTCACTAAAGGACTAGAATGACCTGTTTGAGCTTGAGGATGGTGAGTTTGATTATGATCGGTTATTTGAGGATAATAATGAGGCCATGCTAGAGAGCTGTTTAGACATCATCGGCATTGATGGGGCAAAGTGGGACGAAGGACTGCAGTCAAAGGGATTTCTCACTGTGAACCTTAATGACGAAGAGAGAATCTGGCACGCCTTTATCAAGACATGCTTGATGCCAACAACGCACGACTCCACGCTGACTGTGCTACGAACATTATTGATCTGCGCCATCATGACCGATCTTTCAATCAACATGGGGGGAATCATTACTGAAGAGATCTGTATTTGAGTTGGCAAGCGAGCATGCTATTGCATGATCCCACACTTTATTTTGGCACTCTGCCAAGTCCAAGGTGTTCACGGACGACCTGATGATGCACTTGTACCGCGAAGGAAAACGCTAAACTTAGATCCAAAAATAGCTGCCAAGCAGATCACTCAAAGAAGAAAGTAGACAAGCCAAATGGAGGCGAAGAGCAGCTTCAGTTGTTAAAGGAAATCAGAGTCGAGAATCAAAGAATGTGGAAGATGGTGCTGATAGAGCAGCGCACATTCTATCAATATTTTTACCAGCACGATGTCATGCTTCAGACAATCCTTGACAGCCTTAATGGCAGCCCTTACCTAATGCCAAAGTTCCCAGACCTTCTACCACCGCCAGAACCCAAATCGAGTGAAGATTCTTCTAAGCAATAATGGAAGTCTCTTTGTAACGGCCAATTTTCCTTTCTAGTTCTCGCCCAGCCCGATCACGCATTCCCTGTCGTAATCACCTTCGCTAGCCGCCTGCTTCATCGCGCCATCGCTCGCATCTCACGTTCTCCCAGCTGTAAAGCGCGCCTCGCCCGATCACGTGCATGCTCAGCCTCGTAGACGCACCCTCCCTCCGTCCGCTCACCCCAGCACCGTGCCTTCACATCCCAGCTGCACGCAGTAGCGCCCAGCCAGTTCGCGTCCCGATCCCACTCACACGCCCAGCAGCTTTGCCAGTGCCTCGCCCGATCTCCCTGCCTCGATCGCACACCACAGCCGCAACACACCACGCAGCAGTTTTCACTCGCCCGTCCGCGCAGCAGCCTTCGCTCACAGCCGCACGCCAGCCTTACCGAGAGCCAGTTGTCGAGCCACCTAGTGTTCGGTTAGGGTAATTTCTCTCTCAAACTTGTGTTAGCTGTTTTAGTTTCGAGCAGCTGTTCGAGTAGAGTTTAATTTATATTTCTATTTTATTATTTGCTAGGTTGTGTTGGTTCTGCAGCTCAAGGAGCACTATTTACTTGTGTGTGTTTTCTGCTTGTTATCAAGGTAAGGATTCCTTATCGGGGTTATGTGGACCTTGCGGGACTTCTCTGATTGCTTTCTTGTATGCTTGATTTACTGTTACTTACATGTTAGTGGATAGGAACTTCTTGGCTGATCTGTTCTGCTAGCATGTTTGTCGCTTATATTTGCATGTTGGTGCCATGCTAGGTTTGTTCTTCCAGCATGCTTGATTTCCTATTTTAAACTCGTAGTACCATGCTAGGGTTATTTGTTGTGAAGCATATTTATTTGTTAAGAAACAGGGAATGGGTAATCTTAGATAGAACTATTTGGTTGTCATCATCTAGAGGCTGAGAATGGACCAACGTACGTGTCCCTATCAGTCAGGCTGTGAGGACAGATTCCTTACCCCCGGTAGTCGGGTGTAGAGTAGCTACCACACGGGCATAAGCCTAGTCTGTAGCCTGCTAGAGCGGAACCCTATCAACGGTGTAAGCCTGCTTTGGCCGATCTTAGCTTCAGGCGTCGGTGGTATTCAGGCTGCTACAGTCGAGCACCGAGGGTCTCGCGCTACTGTAGATCAGTGAGACCGCTTCCTAGTCTTTAGGCATGCGTACCTAGACTGGCGTAGTATGTCCCTAGGCCTCCACATTTACGCAGTTTACAGTAGCATGCGGTGTGCGCGCACGCGGTTAGTCCCCAGGCGGAGAGCTCCCTCGGGCTAATGTTCATGAGTACACCACTTCCTTCTCGAGTCTAGAGCCAGACACCGGGTACTCTCCCGGATGTCTCAAGACCAGTTTGGAGAGCTGGACAGGACCAGCTGTTGAGCTGTCACTTAGACCGAGGGTAAAGACCCTCGAGGATATCTGTTTAGGGTCAGCTATTGAGCTGACCACTTGGCCGGGAGTTAGAGACTTTCGATGACCCAGGAGTTGTTGGACATTTTGTTCCAGGGTTCTGTGTTGGTAACTGTTTGCTTGTATTCTTGATTGCTAGATGATGCGTTGTTTCGTACGGTACCCCGGTTGGGGATTCTTACTGAATGCCTTTGTACTCACCCTTATTTTCTGTGGTTTTTCCACTAGGTAACTTTGGACAGCACCAGGACGGCTAGAGGAGGAGCTGCGTGATGATGGGAGCCGCCGACACTCTGCTTATATTTTGTTTATTTATCTATTCAGCTTGTAGTTGGACACAGAGTCCATAGGTTTTGCATATAGAACCTGATGCATTTGAATGATTTATTTATTTTGCTATTTCAAATTAAGCTCTGGCCAGGGCTACATTTAATGTTTGAACAGGGAATAAATTATTTAAACGTTTATAAACAGGTTCCTTGAAGTTTAAATGGTTGTTTTTAATTTTCCCAGAATGCCTGGTGATTTTAATTGTCTTTTATGCATGCATACTGAGTAAGGACCAGGTTTAAGACCACTTTTAGGTCGGGTCCTTACACTCTTTCTCTTTCCCCTCTTTTACTCCACTTTTAAGATCTTTTGTATGTTATCTATTTTCACTTCGCTTGTTATATTCATGCCAGCGAACAGTACTACGTAATCTTTCCAAATGCATATCGATTTTGAGTAGTGAAATTTATTGCTTGTCTCAGTGCAAATTTTCTTTATCAAAAAAATCTATGAATAATTCAAGTTTATTTCTTTGTCTAAATAATTCTCTAACTCTTCGATGCTGGAGCAAAACTTGTAAACGGAAGAGTGAAATCGTGGCTCATCACCACAAACCCATTAAGTTTAGAAAGTGAATTTCGCGGAATCCTTTTACCAGAGCGAACCCAATTAGATTTAACCTAAGCCTTAAACTTTAAGCAAACTTTAAGTTTTAGGGTGCTGAGTGTTTTCATTGGGACAATGAAAAGTCCAAGTTTGGGGATGGAGTTTGCCAAAGCAAATAATGTAAATATGCTCGCGAAAAGCGCATAAAATAAAACATGCTTCATAAGCGATTCAGCGTAGAAAAATTAATTGGATAGTTGCCATTTCGCTAAAGTAAAAGGTGAAACTTGCAAAGCCTAACCCAAGGTTGGAGAAAATTTTCAAAATTTTTCCAAAGTAAAATGAGAAAGCAAAGTGAATCAGAGGGCTAGTAGCCCAAGTCTTGGGAGTATTTCTCTACTATCGATTGCTTGAACATCGCGTACCTATCTTTATACCAAACATTCGATGAAAATTGAGTAAGAGACATGAGGAAACTGTAAGCGAGGAATCCCCAGTGAATTGTAAAAAGAGAGTATTCACTTCGACAAAAGATAAGATGTACCAATCATAAAGGGTAAAGCGAAAAGTTAAATTTGATTGGCTAGTAAAGGGCAAAGGAACCAAAGAGTTAGAATTCTGAACCAAAAGGGGTTTTGCGTGAATAAGTGGCTCATGCGATTATAAGATAAGAGTTCGAAAATTTAAAAGCTTTGCCTAGTGTTGCAGAATCATCCATCACATACAAATTAAGAAAATAATAATTAAAGAAAATGATGACGTGGCAACTTGGATTTCGCTAGAGCGAAATCTCTACTTTGATTAAGCGAAATGTGTGTAGTTCTCCAAGAGTGTGCAAGTATACACAATCTTGTTGTAGCAAGTTTTAATGTAAGTAAAAGTCATCTTCACAGGGATTAGTGATTAATGTCATGCTTAAGTGAAGGTTGTCAGGGTAACAGGTGAAATTTGTTATGATGAAAATAAACTAAGTGAAATAAACGTAATGCAACTAAAACTAGAGTAAATTGCATCAGAAGGAGAATAAGACTTTTAAGAGAGTTTCGCTTAGGCGAAACGACATTAAGCTAAGAAGTGAACTACTGATGGCTTCTCTTTGGTTCTCTCGAGCTCTAGAAGTTTGCTCTCTCGAGCTCCTAGTTCGGTTCTCTCGAACTCGAACAACGCTAAAATCATGCAAACAACACTAGGCGAACCTTATCTCTAAGTGTTCTTTCATTAGCAAGCAAAGCTTAACAGTCCTAATGTTATACATGCAAGGTCGCTCTAATCTATTCTCTCGAAGCGAGATAAATGCATACACAGTGAATAAGACAGAATGTATTTCGAGTTAATGCAGCATGCATAGTAGTTTGACATCTCGCTACAGATTCTCTTAGGCGAATGTCTTCTACTTGCCTACTTCCTTCCAATGGCGAACTTAGCTACTCATAACGATAAATAAATTCAAAGCAATGTAAAAATAAAAGTTCTTCTTCATTAAAAACACTAAATAACAACGTTTGCTACAAACTAATGCTAATGTGAAATAAACAAAAGCAATAAAAGGAGAAACAAAGATAATAAGAAGCCTGGTCGGAATCATACAGACAACAACTTTGACTCTGCTAGCAACGACTATGCTAAAGCTAAACTACTAAACAATTAGAAATGAAAAAAAAACAACTAAGATACGGCTAAAACTAAGGAAATTTGATCGGAATTTAACATTAGGTGCTTCCAAAACGGAGGATCGACCCCAAGAATGGGTGACATTTTCAACTGAATGAGAAGGGCAGCTATTTATACTTCAGCTCCAAGCGACAAAGTCTGCTCCATGATCCTGACACTGCCTAAAGCCTGCTCTAAGATCGCCGCTCAGCCGAAAGCTGCTCTACTCTAACATTCCTGCTCCACGATACACGTTGTCGGCTGCGTCAGAGCGGACACAAAGCGGCGGTTAAGATTGAAAGGCGTTTCTCGAATCTTTGACACGCTTCCTTGACTTGAATATTTTTTCGAGCATGTTCTGCTGTAAGAACCCGACTCTAAAATGGTCCTAAACCCGGTCCTTACTCACCATGCATGAATTTTAAAACCATTAAATTCGACAATTAAGACAAGCAACAGAACTTAAACATTTGATAGGACAATGGCAATCCAAAAACTGTTATTAAAACCAATATAATTTAAAGCCTCTGGCTAGAGTATATGAAACCAGTACTAAAACAATTCTCCCAAAATAGTCTAAACATGCTGAAAACATAAAATAAATGAAAGAGACTATGCGGCGGA
>JBBMKA010094343.1:0-12789 GCA_037833695.1 Sechiopsis laciniata
GAAATGAGAGTTATTTTGAAAAGTAAAATGAGGAGGAGTTAATAAAAACTCGTTTGGATGTAGGTTTTCGAGGAGGAATTAATAAATCCTAAAATGAAATCCTCGCTAAATATGCCAAACAAACAACCCCCAAGTGTTGGCCGCCATTGATGGAGCAGTGGGAACTAAATTTCAGGATTGATTCTGTATTTAACTTGTAAACCCATTGAGACGTAGTTACTTGCTTGACCAGTTGAGTGGTATGAGCTATTGTTTTAGTTTATGAAATATTTTGTAGCATTATAATAGAAGAATATAAAAGAAAAAATTATGACAAATTTACCCTTATGAAAATCTTTCAAATTTAGTTAATGGGTTAATTACAACACTTATTAAAGTTTAGGGGAGGTGATTACTCAAATTGAAAGTCTATGAAGTTAATTGTTACAATCATCAAAGTTTAAGGGTAGTTTGTGTATTTTCCCTTTTTATTTTTAATTTGCGTGTTTATCCTCTCTTCTACATTTTTGCTTACTCAACATTTAAAATTCCAAATACTATGAGAAGAAAAACAGTGCCAAAGGTTGTGAAAAAAATATTAATATAAACAAAAAAAAATCATAAATTATTGAAGCGCCATGTGAGTTCTTACCTTTAAAAATTAGTAAACACGAATCACATGAAGATAAAAAAAAAAAAAAAAAAAGAAATAAGTTTTGCCTCATTTGTTTTTATGAGCAAAATAACAATAGAATTCATTGAAATGTGGTCCCAAAAAATAGCTCAATTAATGTTGAGTTAAGACCTCTCAAAGTCAAATGGTTAATAATATTATTCTAATATATATTGTTTGTTTCAAGCATTTCTAAATCATTTTGGACATCTTTGTGATAACTTAATTTGCATTTTTTTAGTACAAGTTAGAGAGAGGACTACAAACCTTATAAAAAAATAAAGTATTATTGCTCTCAAAAAGTCAAATACCGATTTTCAAGATCGAACTCGTGATCATGGTATTGAATTGAATAACCACCAAATAATAAAACCATCAGGCCACCAATGCATTCGGTATAACTTAATTTGCCTGGATTTCTCCTCCTTTTAATATTTTTTTTTCACATGTGTGTAAGGTTTCATTTAATTTTTTGTTTCATATCTCGCACTGTCCCAGCAAGTTTGCACGCATCTCGACTAATGTTACGAGGCATACCGTCTGACTTTACAATATTTAGATATAAAAAAATTTGTGAAAAATTAATTCTTAGGTAAGTGACCACCATGAATTGCACTCGTCACCTCTTAGCTCTTCAAGACCCAAAATTTCATTTAAAATGAAAGTTAAGCAAATAAATATTAGATAGTATAGATATCAATCTCAAAACCAATAGGTAATGAGAGGAGTAGTCCACATATCTTATATCACATATTTTATAAATTCTTGGATAACTCTCTAGTTTTCCAACGTGGGACAATAGTAGGATCCTAACATGCCCCTCAAGATGATGTCTCTTTTGGAATTCACTAATCTGAATTGGATTTCAATTTCATTTTATTGGACATTCATCTGTTTATCTTTAATGACTCTAATACCATATTAGATACTGTAGACATTCATCTCAAAATCAATTGATAACGAGAGGAATAGTTCACGTATCTTATAAATTGTAACGAACCAAGTTTTTGAAAACATATTTATTAATTATTTAGTTATCTCCATTTTTTATTAACCTTTTAAGTTGTGGAATTTATTAGTTAATGGGTATTAAGAATCCCATTTAAATGTTACTAAAATTAAAGGAAAAGAGAAAACTGATTTTTTAATCAAAAATAGTATTTTGGTTTAAATAAAATAAAAAGAATTAAAAATAAAAAGAAAACCCCTTTTTCCCTTTTTTCTTCTTCTTTCTTCTTCTCCCCCTTCCCTCACCCTAAACCCTAGCCCCACCTCACTTGGTCGCCGCCGCTCCTCCCAGAACCTGCCGCCGACCAGCCCCCGAGCAGCTGCGCCACCTTGCGCGACCCCACCCCCTCCCCTCTCGAGCGCGCGACCTCCCGGCGCCTCCACCATGCACAGGCCGTCGTCGACGCTCGTCGACCAGCTGCCTCACCCCGCGCCACCGTCCAACTTTGTCCTGCCGTGCGTACTTTCGACTAGCAGCCCCAATGCATGCGATTTTTAGCCGTGTTCACCGGCTCGTTCTGTGGTATTTGTGGGTAAGTTCTCTTTTGCTGCTGTGGGTTTTGTTTGGTGTTGGTTTGGTCAAACTATGGTGGTTGTTGATATGGAGTTTTCACAGATAGTAGCGTGGGTTCGTCGTTCTATTCAATTCTTCTTGCCTTGTCGACTTTGGACAACCGTGTTAAGTTGGTGTTGGGTAAGTTTGTGGGCTAATTTTTTGTAGAGTAATAGCGTTCGATGTTGTCGTTGGGTTTGTTTTAAATGACTGATTTTGGAGTACGTCAAGACTAATTTTTAGTTATGTTTTGATAGGTTATTTCAGCTTTGTTGGTTGATCTGTTGGCTGCTTCTCAAGGATAAATTTTCCCTTGATTGTTTTGTATTTTGTTATTAAGTAAGGATCTCTTACTTGTGTTGTGTGAACCCTACATTTGTTATCATTGATGTATTTGTGCTTATGTGTTACTGTTTTCCAGCATGATTAGGTAGAAACCTGTGGAGTTGGTGACCTGTTTATCTGTGCTAGAATGTCTCAGTTCCATGAATGTTGTTTTAGTATCATGCTAGGATTTACTACTATTTATCGATGTTTGTTGGTATCTGTTAGGGAATTGAGCATGTAGAATTCTCAGAATTATATCCTGTTAGGTTATCATCACTTAGAGGCTCTGAGAGGACGTGAAGTAACATGCCACCTTCTCAGGCCCGGGGATGTGATGTAACATGCTACCCCCGGTGTAGCCTAGTTTCGAGGCCTGCTAGAGCGGGATTTTGATCATGGTGTAAGCCTGCCATGGGAGTTTCCTTAGCTTCAGGTGTTAGGTGTGAATAGGCTGCCACAGTAGGGTGCCGAGGGCCTCCCACCAACTGTGGATCAGTGGACACCAATTCCGAGTCTTGTTAGGCATGTGGACCTAGACCATTGTAGTCTACGTAGGCCTGCATTTACTTGGTCTCACTATCATGCGGTGTGCGCGCATACGCATTAGATGTTGAGAGGAAGGCTCCCTCTGGCTAGTGTCGTCAGTACACCATTCCTTGTGGTTGTTTAGAGCCGAACCCTTGGATCGTTCCCCAAGTGTTCGGATCAGTGTGGTGAGCTAATTGTCAGGTCGGGAGTCAGCGAACTCTCGATATCGGGAGTTATGTTGATAACTCAAGGATGGATTGTAAGTTGATCGGTTTGCATGTATAACTATGATGCTAGATGATGTGATGACTGGTGTATTGTACCCCGGTTGAGGATTCTTACTGAGTACCATTTGTACTCACCCTTATTTTGTGGTTTCCCACTAGGTAACTTGAGATAGCACCGGGATGGCTAGACGAGGAGCTGATGGATCGTGGGAGTCAGCTGCTGTTAATTTGTTTATTCTTTTATTCATTATTTGATTCCACATGTAGGTTAGGGACTGAGTCCATTAGTTTTCATTATTTAAATTGTTTTTAATAATTCTCTAGCTAGAGGCTCGAACAATGTGTTTGTTTTGATTGAACGGTTTATGAACTTTAAATCAAGAAGTTTTTCTTGTTCCAACTGTTTCTGTTATAACAGTATTTGAATATTTGAATCATGCAAGCTGAGTAAGAATCGAGTCTAGGTTGGTGTTAGACGTCGGGTTCTTACATAAATACTTGGAGGACTCTCTACTTTTCCAATGTAAAATAATACTCGGAACTTAACAACAAAACCTTATCCTTATATAATAATCCAATATTATATATGTTAAATAGCGAGACCATCTAAAAGATAGACCAAAGCAAACAATTCAAAGAAAAAAAAAGACTTGAAAGGAAGCAAGAGCCAGATGGAGGGAAAGAAGTTGGCTTTAGTGATGGTGGTGGCGATGATCATGTTTACGAGTTCTTTAGCACAATTTTTCCAGATGGAAGAAAATGAAAATGAGAACAATCAACTACTTTCTGACGGTAGCAATGATCGAGTTACAGACGACGAGAACGATACTTTGAAAGAGGTAGCATTTTCGGCACCACCTACACCGACGATTCCACCACGCCCCTCATGTTTTTGAAATTTCTGTGGTAGTGTGGACTTCTCCCCTGTGATCCCCCCTACTTTTGCAACATACGAATTGTTAGAATCTCAATATTATCCCACATTGATTAGGTGAGGAGTCCTACAAGTATTTAAAAAGAGATATGGGTTACTTGCCTTATTGCCAATTGGTTTTGAGGTGGAATCCCATATTCTCTAATATGGTATCATAGCCCATAAAGCCCAAACGGGTATCGGTTCAATAAAAATGAAATTGAGATCCGATTCAAGATTGGTGAGCTCAAAAGAGGAACCATAATTGTCCCACATTGATAAAGTGGGGAGTCCTACAAGCATTTATAAGAGATATGAGTTACTCCCCTCATTGCCAATTGGTTTTGAGGTGGAACTCCATATTCTCTAATATGGTATAAGAGCCCATAAAGCCCAAACGGGTATCGGTCCAATAAAAATGAAATTCAGATCCGATTCAAGATTGGTGAGCCCAAAAGAGGGCACCATCTTGAAGGGGCATGTTAGGATCTCATAATTGTCCCACATTGGAAAAGTGGAGAGTCCAATATCAATATAAAAAGACATATGGGTTACTCCCTTCATTACCAATTGGTTTTGAGGTGGAACCCCATATTCTCTAATATGGTATCAGAGCCCATAAGCTCAAACGGGTATCGGTCCAATAAAAATGAAATCGAGATCCGATTCAAGATTGGTAAGCCCAAAAGAGGCACCATCTTGAGGGGACATGTTAGGATCTCAATATTATCCCAATAATTGAGATCCGATTCAAGATTGATGAGCCTAAAAGATGCATCATCTTGAGGGGCATGTTAATGAGATTGGTGAGCCTAAAAGAGGCACCATCTTGAGGGGCATGTTAATGAGATTGGTGAGTCTACAAAAGGCACCATCTTAAGGGGCATGTTAATGATCCCATATCGGAAAGAGTGGAGATCTCATAACAATATAAAAGAAACATGGGTTACTCTCCTCATTGCCAATGGGTGCACAAAGAGGATATTGTGTTGACTTTTAATATCCTTTCATCCTTTAGTTCCAAGTTGCATTATGTAACCTTAAACTATTTACTTTCATGTGATGAATGTTAGCAAAAAAATAAATAAAGTGGAAGGGGAAGAACTAGCATTTTATATTGATCCCTATTATAAATAAGTTTATAAATATTTATTTTCTGAAGGGACCTATGCTCTTTGATTCCTTTAAAGAGAGAGTTTTGGATTAAGCCCATGATTCATTATGAAATTACCAAAAAGTAAGAAATGATTACATAAAATGTGTACTTATGTTTATTAGGTCATTTTTTTTTTTTTTTTAATTTTTTTTTTTTTTATATCAATCATTTTTTACAAAAAAAAAAAAATCATCTAATTCTATAACATTGAAAGTCAAAGAGATTCAAAAAAAATTGATTTCTTGAAAATAATGAATTTAAATTATTCACTTTCAAATATTGTTCATATATATATTAGTCATGAAAAAAAAGTTTTAAATAAAGATGTTACTGCCAACAAGAGTAGTTGTTCATCGACATTATTGTACAATCAATGATTGAGGTCACAAGTTCGCATCTCCTCACCCCATTGTTGTAATCTAAAAAAAAGAGAAAATTGCACAAACCACCCATAAACTATGGAGTTTGTAACAATTACACATTTAAACTATTGATTTGATTAATTACACCCCTTAAAGTTTGATAATTGTTGCGATTTGAATATTATAATAGAGGTTATAATTGTCATATAAAAAAAAAATCTCTTTCCTGTTCAACTTCCATTACTTCTCCTAAAATGAAAACTCATCTCCTAGTCCATTCCTAGTTCATGCCACTTCTTAATTGTATTTGACCTCGTATGTTTCCGCTCTGAAAATGGCCATTCTCGGTTAATTTGTTTCTTTTTTGAAATAAGAGATACTGAAGATTTTAAAAGGGGTGGGGTTACATTCTTCCTTGAGTGATTGCTTGCTCGGTTTGGATTAATGAGTAGGAAAAAAATTTGAGTTTTCGATAATAAAAATGATGGGTTCTTCTCCGTTTCTGGATTGGGATCCCATTACTGTCTTGACGATGATACTTCTCTACCCAGTGGCTTATTCGCAAGCGTGGATCGGATGGGAGTTGGCTTCGGAGTTTCTTCAGATTCTTCTAATCGCTGCAACAATGGCGACAGCAAGTTTCCTAACACAGACTTGAAAATGAAGTACGTTTCTTGGGTGGAGGGGTTATGAAGGAGGTTGGCCTGAGATTGAAAGTTAAAGTTGTCAATCCTTCAAACTTTAAGGGATGTAATTGATCAAATCAATAGTTTAATGATGTAATTGTTACGAACTTCATAATTCAAGGATAGTTTATGCAATTTTTCCTTAATAATTTGATCGAAGAATGATAATTATGAAAACATGTGAACTTATAGGTAAGAAACATACACAAAGAAGGACCAATTAAGAGATGCATGTAAATTTGTAACTAGTCCTAAATTTAATAACTTTTTTTGTTATTAATTTATAAATAATAAAGTGACAATTTTTGATGATCAAAACCTCTTAATTTATAAATAGGTAGACCAAAAATTTTCCCCTCCTCTCTCATGTTTTTTTCTTTTTGGAATAAGACACAAAACCCCGACAGCTCCGACGACTGCCAGAATTTCGGTGGCCGGAAGTAACAGTGCGATTACTATTCCTGAAAACAACGATGAAGAGCAGAAGATGACTCCGACAGCTCCGACGAAGAAAGCTTGCCAGATTATGGCGCTGCACACTAATATCACGTAGTACTTCGTCTCTCCCACTCCAAATTCTCTTCCCTCCCTTGGAATCACCTGGACATAGGTAGAAGTATATTTTTTTCTGTGTAAAAATAGTATTTATAAAATGATTGGATATTGAGAAGTCTAAATGACAAAACAAAAACTAGTTCGAAATGTTTTAACTAACTCAACCATATTGTACCAACATTTTAAAATCCACATAACAAACAAAAACAGAAAATGACAAACCTGAAAATCGCAAGAAGCAAGAAGCAAACCAAACCATTACAAAAAGGCTTTCCAATTAAGAGCATTGGAAGCAATGTCATAATTTTTAAAGAGCTGGGATTTAGAGCACCAAGATGCACAATTTAAAATAATACCTTCTCATGTTCTCTTCCATTGTAGTCTTAAAAAAGAAGAAGAAATACTTCCATTTTTATTTAAATTAAATACATAGGAGGTTGTATACATTTCCAAACTTCAATTCAATCAATTTTGCACCTTAAAATTTGTTAAGTTTTACACACCCACATATATATGACGTAGGAAGGTACAACATCCAAAAAAGGATAGATAATAATGGTTGAGAGTTTCGCATCAATGGATGGATAATAAACCCATATTAATAAACCATAATCTAGTATAATATTGCAAACAAGTAGTTGTATGAGAATGTTGCTTGTGGAAGAAAAATGGGCAGCCAGATATTGGGTAGATGTTAGGAAGCCATTTGCAACTTTATTATCCCCCGTCTTCAAGGCTACATTTGTGTTCCTTTTCCAATTTTTACAAAGTATATTATATTATCCAATGGATTGGATTGAGAGAAAAAAAATGAGGCTCTCGCTCTCTCTTAGTTATCTAGAGAGCGAAACGGTCTCATTGGGCAAAGGTCTAAGCCAAGGAAGAACAGCATTGCTCAGACATTTGGCCCAAAAAGCTTCCAAATGTACCCGCGTTGTTTTGAGTTTGGAACAAACAGTTGGGTGGACCAGACCTTGAACCCATTCACCCGCTCGGCCGAGCCAGTCTAGTTAACAGTTCAAATCACCAATTCGATTCATTCGACAAGGTTTACAAATCGATTTTTATGTTTTTTCTCTCTTATTAGGTCCGTTTATATTTGTCTTGGTTCTCTTTAGCAAAGATAATAAAATTAGCAAAACCGATTTCGAAATCGACTTTTGCTAGTATTATCAAAAATGACTTTGATGAATGTAAATTCCGGCACATGCAAGGTTTAGTGAGTTCGTAGTTGGGTTGAAATAGTGGATAAAGGTCGTGTTTGCCTTGGAAAGAGGTTAGCTTCTTGGAAGGGGAACGATAATCCTCATATGGGTTTTTTTTACTTCCTCATTGTTCTTAAATGGGGTCCTACTCTTCAGCCATCCAGATGGACGACACATTATCCTAAAGCCTATCAAATCTCATATTAAAAAACCCCATTTTGGAATTTCCAGAAAATACCCTAGAAAAATCCTTCTCGAGGCAAATCGTTCTCACACCGCTCATTTCAATCAACAAAAAATTACTGTTCTGTTTCTCAACGGCCTTTGTAAAAGTCGTCAAAGAAACATAAAGCAAATACTCCAACGAGTAAGGGATTCTTTCCCCTAATTTTGCCCAAAACCAGAGAAGATGAACTAAGAGAAAAATGAACTCCTGAATCAAAGAGAGGGAGTGGGAGGCAAAAAATGCGAGAAGACAGAGTGCAAAAGTCGAAGAGGCAAAGAAGTCAAAGAGGGTTCTTAGGCGAGAGAGAAAATCAGAAAATGAACGGCTGCATTAAGGGTGAAAAAAAATATATTAAAAAACTGACCAAATCAAACCGAACTGAACTAGTGGATCGGTTCGATTTTTAAGAATTATATTGGACCAATCAGTTTGAAACTGTAGAAAACCAATATTTATTGGTTTGGTTTGGTTTTGTATGGAAAACTCGATAAAAAAAATCGAATCGAACCAATTGTTATAAGTAACAAATTGAAAAAACCCTAAATCATTAAACAACTGTTCTGTTTTGCCTTCTACGCTCTCTTCTTTCATTATTCTTCTTCTTCGGTCCGTTCAACAACTTCATCTCCATCTCCGAGTTCACTCCAGTTCGTTCATAAAAAATAATCGTTCCCAACTCTCTGGCTTCTTCAATCGTTCTCAATTCAAACTAGAAGTTTATTTCTTACTCCTAATGGATTTTTGGTTCTTCTGCCAAACCATATTGTCGAAAATCACCACGATTCCGTCCATTTCACCCTGCAAATTCCGGCGGCTCTGAGAAATGAAAAGAAACTGCAATGGAGGTGAGTTGATTTATCTGCTACAAAAGATAAATAGGGGTTTCTGTCTTTTTTATCCCTATTTTATTGGGTTTTATTCCTTTTTTATCTCTTGGGTTTTTTCTTTCTCTAATTAAGTTGTAGTTTAGTAATTTAAACCATGTAGTATCAACATATATTATGAGTTAATTTTGGTATATTAAATAATTGCCTGTGCAATGTGTTTTTTGATATATTCAAAAAAATTGGGCAGAAAGCTTCTTTCTCACAGTCAATAATTGGGAATGCAAATGTTAGCGATTCGCTTCTTACTCACCGTCAATAACAGCACTACGAATGCCAAAAGCATCAATTCTACACCAAGCAAACAAACAAATAGAGAATCAAACGCATATTTAATTAAGACCTTTCCAATTGGTTTTTTATGTAAATTTATAATTCTGACCTTATTTCATATTGTCCAAAGCCTGCCGAAACTACAAACAAAAAAAATATTAGATATTGTGTTTAAATTTGGTTGTAAGAATGAAATTAATAATATTAGATACTCGTTTGATAAGGAAGTGAATAAGATTCAACCTGAAAATGGATATGAGAATCAAGAATGCCCATGTGGGGGTTTAGAGCTTATACTATTCATAGCCCCGCCCCCTGTTTGGTGTTTCTCTTATAAATCTTATGAACATAAAATTAAAAGAAAATTAGACATTGGATCAGATCTAAAACCGAACCGAACCAATTGAAAACCAATCCAATGGTTCTATAGTTTATTGGACATTGGATAGTATCCATTTTTTAAAAACCAAAAATATCGGTTCGGTTGTCGGTTTGGTACAGACGAAAACTGAACCGAGATCACCCCTAGGTTGCATGAATAAACATAGGGTTTTTTAGTTGTTATTTATATGGTTGGTTCGCTTTGGTTTTCTTATTGATTTTTACATATGAAATCGAATCGAACAAAAAATATTCCGTTTTCTACAATTTCAAACCAATGTCCAATGTACTTTAAAAAAATCGAATCGATCCATTGGATCGATTTGATTTGATTTTTGGATTTTTTTTTCACCTCTACTTTTGTTCCTGACATTTCAATAATAGTCATTTTTACTCTCTAAGGTAACAAAATCGTTAGTTACATAGCGTAATATTGACTAAAATGATGATCAAACTAATTTTAAATTTCAATATATTGGATGAAGGGATTAATTTAGTTTTGAAGTGAATTTATTTTTATTTATTTTTAAAAATAAGTATAAAATAAATTAAAAAAATATAAAAGACTAAATGTTAAAATATTGAAATGTCGGACGTAAAAATTTTCCATTTTGAAATTTAGGCTAAATTGAAACTATATTTCAAAACTGAAACCGAAGAGTTTATTTCATTTGCTAACAAGAGCAGTAGCTCATTGGCATCAGTGTAAGCTTAATGACCAAAAGGTCTTGGGTTCAAGTCCCCCCACCCCCAATTTTTGTAATCTAAAAAAAAAACGAAGAGTTAATTTCATTTCTTCATTTTCACCTCTCTAGGAAACACAAACAACCCACCCGCATGGAAAACTAATTTTCCATTTTGAAATTTAGGCTAATTTTTCTTTTTATTTTTGTCCGATTTTCACGCGCAAGCAGCCCATGCGGATTCGCTCGTCTTTGTCCAGCATCTTGCATGCGCCGCCGTTGCCTGAATCGAGTACACACCGAGCGTTTTCTTCCAACGTCATTTTAATGTCGTTATTCATCTAAAGAAGCGTCGAAATCATTCTTTGTAGAATCTAAATGTGATTAACAAATGCATTCGCTCAGTGCCTGGAGAGACAAGGCACACAAAATATTCTCTACAACGCATTGCTTTATTTATCTAAAACTCTCTCTACAACTTTCTCTTCCTCACTCTACTTTTCTCAATGAAGTGAGCTTTCTATTTATAGCTCTATTACAACTTGGTCTTCAAGTTCTTATCAAATACGTTTTCCACTAATTGCTAAATTAAGGATCCCTAATTCCTTAATTAGCTCCTCAATTAAACACCAATTAATACCTTAATAAATTACCCATTAATAACATTTAAACAAATTAATAAATGCGCATTAAATTTTATTCCAACAAAACTCCTCCATAAACTTAAATACTTCTGTCATCTGTCATGCCGATCATCTTCTTGAATTTCTCGAACAGTACTTTCGGTAACGACTTTGTGAAAATAGCTGCTACTTGATCTTCACTCGCAACATGCAGCAATTCCACGCTTCCTTCCTTCACATGATCTCGGATAAAATGAAAGTGAACATCAATGTGTTTGCTTCTTTCATAATTCACTAGATTCTTTGCTAACTCAATTACTGATATGTTGCCAACTTGAATCACGGTTGCTCCAAGCTGCTTTAACTCTATCTTTCCTAATAAATTTCTCATTTATATCGCATGACATGCGCACCAAGAAGCAGCAACAAATTTAGCTTCGCATGTTGAAAGCGTCATGATCGGTTGTTTCCTTGACAGACAAGTAAATGGTGTATTGCTTATAAAGAATGCGTATCCCGATGTACTTTTTTATCATCTATGTCTCCACACCAATCGATGTCGGAATAACCAATCAACTTGTAGTCTTCCGCTTTCGAATAAAACATCCCAAGTGACATTGTTTCTTAGATGTATCGCAGAATTCGCTTCAATGCCTTCCAATGCGAATAAACTGGCTCCTCCATGAACCGACTAATAATGCCAACACTTAATGAAATGTCTGGCCTTGTGCATGTGAGATAGCGAAGGCTTCCCACCAAACTCCAGTATTTACTTGCATCCACACGTTATTCTCCATCAAACGTCGAGAGTTTCGTACCTAGTTCCATTGGTATTGAAAACGGGTTGCAATTCACCATCTTGAACTTCTTCAAGATCTTCTTTGCATATTGCTCTTGCGATTAAAAAATACTTGTCTTTTCTTGTTTAACCTCCAAACCGAGGAAAAACTTCAGTAATCCTAAATCTGTCATCTCAAATTCTCGCCTCATTGTGCTCTTAAATGCTTCTATCATCGCATCACTGTTACCCATAAATATTAGGTCATCAATATAAAGAACAACAAATATTGCATTACCTCCACTCTGCTTTATGTAAAGCGCATGCTCATAGGGACATTTTTTGTACCCATTCTCCTTGAAATATGTATCAATGCAAGTATTCCACGCTCACGGTGCTTGCTCCAACGCGTAAAGCATTTTCTTCAATTTTAGCACTTTCTTCTCTTCTCCAATTTTCATGCCCGGATGGTTGCTCAATATAAACTTTTTCTTCAAGAACATCGTATAAGAATTTCGTCTTGACATCCATCTGAAAAATTGGTCATCTGAATTGAGCTGCTTGAGAAATGAGCAATCAAATTGTCTCCATTCTCGCAATGGGAGCAAAGACTTCGTCATAGTCAATTCTTGATTTCTACTTGTATCCCTTCGCAACAATTCTCGCCTTGTAGCTTATTTGAGTCATTTGAGTCATTCCTTATTTGAGTCATTTCAACAAACATGTAATCATTTGAATTTTCGAGCAATAAGCACTCAAAAGTGTAATC